>JARFNZ010139001.1:0-10635 GCA_031763405.1 Balanus nubilus
AAGACATGTTTGTTTTAAACTGTCTTATAAGGCACAAGGAAGCCAAATCCGATGAGTTTTTTCAATTTTGGTGAACTTTTTTTAATTTAACCCCCTCCAAACCACCTGCAGCCCTCGTTCTGGATCCGCCAGTGGCGGTATGTGTATCAAAATAACCCACTAAGTCCGCCGCATTTGCCGCTGTGTTTCATGGCGCACAGAGCTAGTTATGCCGTGGAGTTTGGGTGTGCTAGCCGGCCGTGGAACGGACGAAGTCGCTGCAGCTGGGCCTGGTTGTCAGGCTGGTGAGCGACTCGGACTCGAGCGACTCGGACGCCTCAGCGAGCCGTGAGGTGTTGAGAGTGAGACCGCCAGGCATCGCCGAGCGGCCGGCTCTGGCCACCTGGTTCAGATTTCTCCGGCGGCCGCCTGTGAATTATCATGGGACTGTAACGGATACCTACCGTCGTAAACCGCTCCTAGGAATTATTATATTGTTGTGCAGTTTTTCATCACTCAAAGACGCACCTCACCCCGGAAGGTATACTCTTCGATCATGAAACATAGAGCGTTCTGAAACCGAGTTGCCTGCATTTCATGGGAATTCCTTTCTCCTGTTGACCTCACAGCCTTGCTTGATGCTAAGACCGCTCCCCTAATTGCTCGGCTTTGTCTGAGCTGTTGCCGCTGCCTGGCGTGACTGGCCTCCGCGTGACCGCGTGACCCGGCGTGCACGTCACGTGACCGCAGCGCACGTCACCGTTGCGTCACGGGCGTCACGGGGCGTCATCGCCGTGCGACCGCGAGGAGCCACCAAGGTCCGGCCCGGCGTCAAGAGGCGCCGCTCCGCCCACCGTCACGACTGCGAGCTGTTCCGGCCGATGACGCCGCCGCCGCCGCCGCCGCCGCCGCCGCCGCCCTCCTCGGGAAGGCCGGCTCATGACCGCAGAGGTCACTGCTGACATGCTCCATGTCGGAGCATACTCGGAACAAGAGCAGGAGTGCTATCTGAGGTTATAACCAGTTCGGCTTGCGGGTAGTGACTAACTGTCCGGAGGAACTGACGGGGCCGTCATCGCCGAGGGCACCGCCGCGCCGCCGCCGCCACTGCCAACGTGGAGCTCCCTGCTCGGCGCTGCGGGAGGCAGCGGGCGGCCCAGTCACGTGTGGTGGTCGGCGCTCCTCTCCGCTTGGGAGACTGTAGGAGATTCTCTGGAGAAGCTGGAAGGGCTGACAGATTCTGGGAGTCGCCATGGAAGTTGGGGGAAACCCGGATATTTTTGGAGAATCAGAGTGTCTGCGAGACGCCAGGAGAAAGAGGGAGATACTGGGATACTTTGTGAGACGCCAGAAGACTCCGAAAGACCCCGGAGGACGCCGGGAGACGCCGGGAGACGCCGGGAGACGCCGGGAGATGCCGCTAATGGCACGGCCGGGAAGCTCCTCCGTGACGTAGATCAATCATGTACCGGTCACGGCCCGCGCAGACTGGCCGCGGCGCGTCCATCACGAACCACGGCCGAACGTGCGACTGGACGGTCCCAGACGCGGCCGTGTGACTATCCGAGCGTCGCCGTTGGCTGCGCGGTGCGGGTGCGAAATTTGGGTGCGGGCGCTGGTGTGTGGGGAAGGTGCTTTGTTAGAAACGCTGGCAAATTACCGTCGTAGGCCGTCGGCTATGCGCAGAACGGCGTGTGTACTCAGTGAATAGCTGATCACTTATCGGACGGACCTGTTACGTCTGATATCAGACCCTTGACGTTTGTGACGTCAGACGTTTAACATTTGCTACATGTCATGCCGGCGCGGTGGGAACGCCGCCGCGCTCCCGGAGCCGGCGCTGACCCTCCGCCGCGGGCCTCCGGCGAGCGTCGCGTCGCGGCGTGTTGTGACCTTGTCTCGGCTGGGAGTCGGCGGCGGTGGCGTGCCGTCGGGCCGCTTATCACGGGCCCGCCCCCGGCTGGCAGCCGTGCAGACGTCCCACGCGCTGCACCATTCACACCTGGCGGCGCCGCGTGCATCGTTTGCACACAGGCCAAACATAGCATGATGTCCTATCGCATGGTGTCGACGCCGACGCCGATAACCCTCCCGATTGCCCGCAGCGGCTGATGAAACGCGGGTCAGCACATCGCCAGCACACGATTCGCACACGACCAACGCCCGCGGTCGCGCATAAGCGACATTCCCTTGTGACAGTGAATGGGGCTGTGAATATGCTGTTGGTATGTCGAGGGTATGCCGTGGGTGTGCTGCCGGCGGGGCCGCCGGCGAACCGGCGCCAGTGTTGACCTCCGCGCAGCATGCATGCCGGCGCGACCCCCGCTGTGGCCGGAATGGTGCGGCGGCGGGGTCACACGTTTGAATCATTCTCGCTTTCGTGGCTGGCTGGCTGGCGGGCGGCGGGCCGGCTGAGCGGGCGGACAGCGGGAGGCGGGCGGGCGGACGGGCGGCGGGCGGGTTGACGGACGGGCTAGGCGGGCGGACAGGCGGCAGAGAGCGGGTGGTTTCCGGTGGGAGGCTGGGCGGCGCGGCCGGCCGGCATGGTCATCACTCGCCGTGCCGCCAGCGGTGTTTACCAGCTGTGCGTCGGCGTGTTGTGGTGCTGCGTGCCGGCGCCGTCTGGTTTACGACACCGGCCCGCGCCGCCCCCGGCAGGTGTGCCGGTGACCCGTGCAGCCCTCCCGGCCCCGGCCCCGGCCCGGCTCGACCCTCCCGGCCCCGGCCACGGCCACGGCGCGGCGCAGGCCAGTCGCCGCCTATCGCTCGATATAGATACTGGACCCGTTCACATTTTTTTCACTGAAGCAGGTGTTTGGATCGCTCGCTTTGGAAACTGGTGTTATTTAGATCGGTCCCTTTGAAGCTGAAGCCGACGTTTGGACTGCACCGGTGGTGTCTGTCACAGGGAACACGCTAGCAGTGATATACCGTCAGTTTTTTTTATCATGATGGCATCAGACCGTCCTAGTTCTGTTGCAAGCAAATCGCATCGGTAGCGTCACCTAAAAATGTCGACGTTCGATACTGGCTCCGGCAGTAAATGTTACCTCAATGAATTGGTAACTTCGACCAGCATTTTTGCCGGCGAACTGGATACAGTCATGCCGCTTTTTGTATCGATTTACAAAATGCTTGTAAGCGAAAACGGATGTTAGCCAACAATAACTGTTCCCGTCGACGGATGTTCGTTTTTTGACGGGGTGCGCTTTCACTGGGGACCGAATTTTCCTGCCAGTTTATCCTCATGACTAAGTACAGAGTGGCGAGTGCAACTTGCAGTGTGCACACCGGCACTGCTTGTTTACTATGGATGCAGCCTGGTCACGCGCAAGTACAGTCGCCTGCAAAACTCTGACTGGATTGCAATCGATTGGTTCACACCGATAAGCAAGACCGTGATGTTTGACGTGGGCGGTATTGACCGCAGTCATCCATTCAACCCTTACTTCCTGCACCTGCAACCCTGCAGCTCTGCTCATTCTGCAGTTGATGTCCTAAGTCTCATGTTCTTCTGTCTAACGCCTACTACACATCGGTGCACCTGCTGCCCTTCTGGCCTGCACCTGCACCTGCGGTTCTTCTGTCCCACACCCACTCTGTTCCCGCCTACTCCCAGCCCGCTCCGGGCAGCTCCGGGCAGCTCCGGGCAGCTCCGGGCAGCTCCGGGCAGCTCCGGGCAGCTCCGGGCAGCTCCGGGCTGCTCTGGGCTGCTCTGGGCTGCTCTGGGCTGCTCTGGGCTGCTCTGGGCTGCTCTGGGCAGCTCCGGGCAGCTCCGGGCAGCTCCGGGCAGCTCCGGGCTGCTCCCGGGAGCTCCGGGCTGCTCCCGCTGCTCCCGGGAGCAGCGGGAGCGCGCGGAGCAGCTCAGGCGCCGGCGGCGCACTGCGCGGAATGCGGTGGGGCCGGTCCGGCCGCGCGGCGCACCACGCCTCACCGCATCACGCTGTACTCTATCCTTCGATGGCGATTAGCCGATTGGCGAATGGCGGGCTGGCGGCGCCGCTGGCCGCGCCTCCAACAGTGCCGGCGGCCGCGCGAATGGTGGCGACCCCCGCTCCGGCCAGCCATGCACGACGGCCGGCCCGGCTGCTGTGCACCGGCGCCGCGCGGCCTCACTTTGCGGTACTCAGCAGCCGCGCGCCGGGCGGGGTCGCCGCTCGCGCGCATTGCTCTGTTTGCAGTGTGCGGCGCCGGTGAGGGCCGGTGCTGGTGGTGTGCTGCCGGTGCAGGATCAGCCGTAATCCAGTGGTGGGCCTGCCTTGCGCTGGGTTAGTGCTGCCGAGTTAGTTCTCACAGGCAGTGCCACAAACCTCGGACGCTTGTGCGCCGTGGACGGAGCTGGAGCAGAGGTTAAGAGCAGCCGAGCGGTGCCCGAGATGTAGCGCTTCGCGGCATGTGCGCGCTGCCATGTGTGTGGCCTCGCTAGTGACTCTTGCGCTGGCGCTCGGGCCGTGCGGCGCCGACCTCGCCGAACGCACGGTCTCCGATGGCGTGGAGCAATGCCGCTCAGCCGCCTCTGCCGAAGGCGGTGGCTCGCCGGACCCTGAACCCTTCTACGCGACTCTTCTGCCGCCATCAGACCAGGAGCCGGACCAGCAGCTGGGCCGGCAGGCGAGGAGGCTTGATGGAGACCCGCCGCCTGGTCTGCCGGACACGGCACAGCTCTCCTTTGCCGCTCAGGGTAGCTTCTACAACCTGACGCTGCACCGCGCGCCCAACTTCGTTGACCCGGACTTTCTTGTGCTGCGCCGGTACGACAACTACACATCCATCGCACAGGCGGGCTCGAGCGCGTCAGCACCCTGCTTCTACTGGGGCGAGGTGCGACAGACGGGCGTCCGTAGGCCCGGCTGGGCGGCTGTGAGTCTGTGTGGCAGGATGCGTGGCCTGATGCAGGTCGGTAGCCAGAGTCTTGTGATCGAGCCCCAGGGCGGCCGCCGAGCGGCGCGCTCGACGCGAACAGCGCATGACGGCGAAATTATCGGCCCGCAAGTCCTACGTAAAGTGGCGAGCCTGTTGCGGCCCGAAATGGGCCTTGAGGATGGTGATAAGGATACGCGCGGGACGGCGTTTGATGATAGTGCGGATCAGGACGGCAACCGACAGTCGCATTGTGAAGGTGACCCTGACTGTGTCGCTGACTCTGCCAGTGACGGTGAGGATGACGGTGTTGATGAAGGTGACGATAAGAGTGATGACGCCTCAGGCCGGACCAGGCGTGCGGCCAGAAGCCGCCACCCGCTGACGATTGAGCTGGCCGTGTACGCCGACCTGCCGCTGCAGAAGCAGATGAAGGACCTGTACGGCAAGCACACGGACGACGAGATCACCCGCTTTGTCATGGCCATGGTCAACGCCATGGAGCTTCTGTACGACGATTCCTCGTTGGAAAGGAAGATCCGCTTTGTGCTGAAGCGGCTGGAGCTGCTGAAGACAAACAAGGCGGAGCTGAAGCAGCAGCGTGACATTAACGCCTTCCTCACCAGCTTCTGTCAGTGGCAGCAGGGGCAGAACTTGGCCTCAGATGCGGACCCGCTGCACTGGGACCATGCCGTACTGTTGACCGGGGTGGACCTCTACACGGCGGCAGACGCGCGCGAGATCAACCGACAGGTGGTCGGCTTCGCTCCCGTCGGCGGCATGTGCACCGCCGCCAGCAGCTGCACCGTCAACGAAGGCAAAGACTTCGAATCGGTCTATATCGTGGCGCACGAGATCGGCCACAGTCTGGGGATGCACCACGATGGCCAGGGCAACAAGTGCAACGCCGAGAATCACATCATGTCGCCGACGCTCGGCACTGGGAAGAACACATGGTCGTCGTGCAGTCGTGACGCTCTGGACCGCTTCGTGGGGACGCGGCAGGCCGACTGTCTGAAGGACTCCAGTCTGGCGGTGGACCTGTCGAACCAGTGGCCCGACACTCTTCCCGGAGAGCGGATCGGCGCAGACCAGCAGTGCCGGCTCAAGTACGGGCCGAGCAGCGCCCGGGCGCGCGAGCAGCCACTCGCCGAGCTCTGCGTCAACCTGCACTGCAAGTACGACCACCACCGCTGGACGAGCCACCCGGCGCTGGAGGGCACCGCCTGCGGCTACGACAACTGGTGCCGACGCGGTCAGTGCGTGCCGCGAGACGGTGGTGGGGATTCGACGGCCAAGCGGGATGGTGGCTGGAGCCCATGGAGCAGCTCCACGCCGTGCGCCAGCTCCTGCCTTCGCGGCGCAGGTGGCTCTCTGTCAGCCGGTAGCGCGGGCGTGAGCGAGCGCTTCCGGCGCTGCAACAGCCCGTATCCGCGCAACGGAGGCGCCGAATGCGTCGGCAGTGCACGGCAGTACGAGACTTGCGACGCGTCGGCGCTGTGCGCGCGCGCCGAACGTCGCTCCGTCAGTGAGTACGCGCAGGAGATCTGCCAGCAGGCGGCGCGTTCTGATCGCAAGCTCACCGGCTACGGCATCAGCCGCGTCACCGGTAACGCCTTCGACGCCTGTAACATCTGGTGCGAGCGGCGCGATGCCGGCCTGGAGCGGCACCGGCAGTCGTTCCCGGACGGCGTGCGCTGCGCCACGCGGCCTGGTGCCGGTGGGCGGCCACAGTTCTGCGTGGGTGGACGCTGCGAGGCGTTCTCCTGCGATGGTCAATCGCTGTTTACTGTGGGTGATGGTGCTTCCTGTGGCAGTGGAGGTCAGGAGCACACCCCGACAGCTACCCTTACCGCAGTTGATAACGGCCTGAAGCTGTCCCCTGAGACAGACGTGTCCGAGCCCGTTGGCTGGGACGACTGGCGCTCCTACTCACGATGTCGGTTTAGCTGCACTTCCCCAGCCAAGGGTCTGGAGCTGGTGCAACGCCGCTGCCGCCAGTCGACCTGTCGTGGCCTCCACAAGACGGTGCGACATTGCGAGCCGCAGCGCGACGGCACCGACTGCCTGTCGCTCCGCACTCCGTTCGAGTACGCCACGGCCGTGTGCCAGCGCTATCGGGAGAAGCTGAGTCTGAGCCAGCTGTCGGGAATCGGCCTGCAGCTGGCCGCCTCCGCCGATGACCCGGATCGTCCCTGTACCGTCACCTGCCAGGATCGCGACACGTCGCTCCGCTTCTACCGGGTGCGCGGCCGCGAGGGCTGGTTCCCATCCGGCATGGACTGCAGCCGCAGCGAAGAGGGACGCACCGCCTTCTGTCTGAGCGGCAAGTGCGTCGACTTCGCCGATGACGGCACGCCGCTCCACGACTCCAAGTACGACTATGCTTACCTGTTCGAGTCCAGCTTTCGCTTCCATCGGGTGGTGCGCGCGCTGCGGAACGCGAGTCGGCCGCGCGGCGTCGTCAACCGCGCCTTCATCGAGCGCGTCATCAGCGAGCTTCAGCTTGAGAAGGAGGACGCGGGGCCGGCGTCATCCGCGGCGGCGCTGCCGCAGGTCATTAGCGTGGATGACATCGACCTGGAGGCGCCGCTGCTGCTGGCGCGGCTGCCGGCTGACTTCCCCGGCCATAGGTCACCACCGCCGCCGCCGCCACCGCTGCCGGAGCCGCCGGGGAACTCCCTCGGGCACGCGTTCGCTCTCGGAGCGCCGAATCGGATGGTGGAGGAGGAGCCGAAGCCGCCGGCGGAGGAGCCGATCGCTCCGCCGCCGGAGCCAGTCTCGGAGCCGGCTCCGACGGGGAGAGGAGCTGCGGCGCGGTCGGTGCGGCTGTCGTCGGTTGTGACGGCGGTGATAGGGGTAGTGGTGATGGTGCTGGTTTGATACAGGGCTTAGGACTAACTGGTGATAATGGTCACCAACCCCACGTGATGCCCACCGACTCTGGTGATACGTGTGATAGCGGGGGACCGACTGATAATGGGCCACTTTGTGAGGCTGATTGTATACACACAGTCTCAAGGCGCAGGCTTGGAACGCTTTGACTCAGATATCGTGAACGTGATTCGAAGGAGCGTTACGTAGCACGGAAGGGTACCTACCAATCGAGTGTAATAGGCCTGCATTAAGGATTGTATTCCGCTCCAGCAGCTTCTGCACGCTTGTTCACGCGAGATGCGAGCACGTTCTCCCCATCACGGATGCTATGTATTGAACTGTGCTGAAACAAAGGTACAGGTGCTGCGTGCATGTGCAGTGACTGTTCGTGTTATCCAGCACCAACAATGCTCGCGATCCTGACCCCTTCTCTGTAGATCTGGCAGCGTGGTTGTGATTCTTCATGAGGCTGCGTTCGTGTTCAGTTGGTCTTCAATGTTATTTCCTCGTGGACAGCTGACCGGATTTCCAGCGCTCGTCTTGAGCATTTCGGTGGATTAAAGACAATAAATCGGAATTTTGTCGGGCGATGGTTTGGGTTATTTGGCGTTTCCGGCTACGAGATGGTCTGTTCGACATGGGCAGATAAAATGGAAGTGAAAGTGGATGTTTCCAGTGTAAGTGTCACCATTACCATTTTAATTCCCCGGGATCTTCCGGCATTTAAATCGATCGTTAAATTTATTGGATCCTTAACTGTATGATACCCTCGGGTCAAATCGGAGCCACATTGGCCGTCCTTATTTTCGGTTTCAGAGCCCAGGCTGTATTATAGGGCTGTTTCGTGTTGGCTGTTCCGCATTCCACACCGTTGAGCTGAATTTTACGTCAACTGCCGGTCTTATGTCATGTCGATAAGATACGGCTGCAGAATGCAGACGCTGAGTGACAGGTATTGAATCAGCTGCCGCCGAGTCTCTGTCACATATTTGAAGAAAAAAAACCATTGTCATGCGATTGGTAAACGTCGCACCGCCAGTCGCCCCTGCCTCACTGCTGCCTCGCTACGTGTCACAACAGGGACGGTCTGCTATCACTGGCCGTCTTTAGATCTGCTCACCGGATCGCTGAAAGACTGGCGCTGGTTCAATGTTTGTCTATGCTGTACTGTACGACCAACTAAGCCCCGCAATACACCAATATGTGACATTGTGCCGGGTCATCAGTCTGCCACTGGGAGAACCGTATCGCCTGCATGGCCAGTGTATCGCCCAAATGGTCAATGCATCGCCTGCATGGCCGATGTACCGCCTGCGTGTCGGCGACTGTCGACCGTATCGCCCGCGTGTCGGCCGTATCGCCCGCGTGTCGGCCGTATCGCTCGTGTGACCGCCGGACCTGTTTTGGGGTTTACAGGACCCCCGCCAGCGCCCGCATGTACCGCTGTTGGGAGAGCGCGGCATTCGGTTTACTGTGCCGAAACGGTCGTCAGTAGCGAACAAAGGAGCTATGACAGTTTTTGTGGCGACGCGTTTTGTGTCATCGATAGCCCGCTGTTTACTACCAAAAAGTTACAAACCGGCGCACCCGTATCAAGCTATCTCAGGAGCTTAGTTAAATCCTGCTGGCTGACGCATTTGGCCATGCCGACCTTCTGAGGGCGGTATCGTATGTCGACTATCTGGCCATCGTCTGAACATTTTACAGCCAGCCTATCAAACGCGGGCCACATAATTCACCCGGGTCGATTGTTTCCCTAGCGTGACCGGGCGTTTCGCGGCCGACCGGGTGGGCGGGCCGGGTGGGCTGGCTCTGGCGGCTGAGGGGCCAGCCACCCGAGTCTCGGCTATCCAGAACGTCCAGCAGTGACCTGCGGTGATGGCCGTGGAGATCTGACCTCGCTGTGTCCCAGGCGGCGGGATCAGCCGTGGGAGGCTGATCAGGGAGCGTTGCTCTCAGTCCAGGTCACGGCGCGGCCCGCCACCACCGCCGCGCTGGTCTGAGGCCGGGATGGGGCCACAGCAGGGCCAGCTGGGAGGCCCGGCTGGGGCCATAGCAGGGCCGCCCAGGGCCGTATAGCGGGCGGGCTGCTAGCCGTGCCCCGCCCAGCCCACAGCGCGGGCGCCGACCCAGCTAATGGCAGGGCGGTTCTGCCGCCGCCCCCGCCCACACCCGCGCGGAAACGACCTCCCGACCGTCCGACCAAACGGTCGGCACGGCCGGCGAGGCTGTGCAAAGCGTGATGCAAAACTGACCGACCTACATCGAATGAGGTATTGCAGTGTCTATATATATTTTGTTTGTTTAATATTGTATTATCGTTTGTTGACAACAATATCGTCGGGCACGGTCACATTAAGGGCCGGAGAAAAGATAAGCATATAGAGAAGCGGGCCTGGCCTCGTCTCAGGTGGACTCGAGTACACTCACCGTGGCTGAGTCAGCTCCGAGTGTCAATATCACTGATACACAGGTGCGCTCATTCCCATCGTCTGTGTCAATGTCAGTGACACACAGGTGCACGCACTCCCATCGTGTGCAGCTGTGACCCGGCTATCACGGAGCCGGAACCCTGACGAAGCCTTCGACACGTTACTGGCGGGTCATTCGGTACACCATGGTACTCTGCGGTGTTCTCAGAGGCTTTTAGCAAACCATGGTACACTGCGTTCGACTGGTTGCCCTCGGGTAAGCTGTGGTACTATCAGATACATCACGGTACCCCAAAGGATGCCGTCAGGTACATTCAGGTACCCTCAGACACGCCTCTTACGACCAGGTACCCTCAGGTGCACCTGATGCCCTCAGGCACGCCCGGTACGCCGCGGTACCGTTAGGTGCGCCCAGTATACACTGTACGTCCGGTTGGTACTGTCAGTGCCGGCCGCCCATCTGTCGGTCTCTGTGTGCCGCACCGGT
>JARFNZ010139012.1:0-10635 GCA_031763405.1 Balanus nubilus
TCGGACAACATTGTCAGATTGGATTGGACTTTGGATCGGACATGATTTGGAAAAATTCCAAATCTTGCACCACTAGTACCTATGTCATGTTCGTGATGCTCTTGGAGAGCGGTTCGCCCACCTACCAATTTAAATTATAACAGTCCGTCTGTTCGTCTGATATTTACGTATCGGAATATCAATCTGCAGAAGTGAATCAAAGGTGTATAATAAATTTGTAAACTCACATTGTTTCCCATTATATTTGCAATAATTTCACTGTACATACAAATTTCGCTCTACCGACGACTGGCTTCAAAATACGCTTTTCAGAGCCAATTTTTTCGGCAAAATCTCTCGTTTACTGGTTATTGTGATAGGTACCCAACGCAAAGAAAGCGAATATTCGGTGCGAAACGTCGAATTCATCGTCTTGAAAAACGTTTCTCAAATATTTAACCGACAAGCGTTTAGACGCATCCGGTGGATGCCATCTTTACCGAATGCCATTTTTACGCCAGTAAATGAAGCTTGTACGAGTTTGCTTCCCCATTTGACACTTATAACAATTCCTAACTTTCCCTTTTGGATGTTTGGCATGGTTCTAAAAACGCAACATTAGCTCCCCTTGACCCGTCTTGGGTGGCAAAGTCCTGTTTGTTCCCCTGGATCCGCCTTTGCTCTCAGAAGTTAGACTCCCCTCAAACATGAATAGATACAACCCAATGCTATTGCGTGTTTTGAGTATTTTTGGGTATACAAATCCCTCTCAAATTTCTTTCACGATTTTGTTTTCTCATAACGAAGAAAGCATCTCGCTCTCGCGCGCTTTGGCAAATAGGCAAGACAGTCGTCTAGTTCCGGGGATGTTTTTTAGGGGGGGGGGAGGAGCAAATGATACTCTCAGAGCTTTTTGGTGGGGGGGGGGGCATGGCCCCTTTCTCCCTGGATCCGCCCCTGCGCAACACCGTACGTATATGCAAAAGACGTCCACCGTTACTAACCAAATTTCAAACGTAGCTCGATCAGACGTGACGCCATAGCCAGGAGGGCATAGCAGATCGACTACTAGCAAGGGAGCAGCTCCCTATATCGCACCGTCTACCCGTTGATCGAGGGTAAACGAAGCAGCACAGCTACCCTCAAAAGCATCGAACCACTCCATTTCAATTCGGTTATTTTCAAAACTAGCGCATCAAGATCTATCGATATACGAATTAGATGAAATTTTGAGACATTCTCTCTAAGCGGCGGCCAAGGCCGCCATCACGTCGTCCAGTCGGAGTTGTGTTGTGTGATTGCTAAGATATTGCCGAGGGAGAGAAGGCGGACTCAGCAAGGGAGAGACACACCGCAGCAGGACGCGCTGAGGTGGGCCCTCATTCTCCCGGCTGACGCGGTACAGGGCCACGGGGCAGTCTACGTTGTTGCAGCCCGGGAAGTCGTTGGATAGGCAGCGCTCGATCCGATGCAGCCACTGCTTGGAGGCGGACCAGTGTCCTGCTCGCAGCAGCTTAACTCTTATGGACCGGTCCGCCCACCTGTCTTGGGGTGAAACATTGTTTGCCCCCCCCCCCTTTGACCGTCTTGGAGGGGGGGGGGGGCATGACCCCCTTGGATCCGCCTTTGTAGAAATACACCCTGCTCACTCCGGACGGTCGGCAAATATGCGGTCTCCGACAGCTGACAGCGTTTTTGAGGTCTCCGGCAGCTGACGCGCATCAGTCTTTTTAAATGCTGCTCAGATAAAAATTAAGGCTGTTGAAAACAGCTGAGTTTACATGGGGGCCGTAGAACAAGAACAGTGATTTTCGTCTTCAAATGGTTACCCCGAAATACATAAGTATAAATACACAGAATGCACAGAATATCTTGGTATGCCAAGGTGGCAGTGGTACTGAAGGTAATTCCAAAAGAAATAATCTCAACTCGCAGAATAACGATGAAGATAAATGCTTTGACCAGGACGATAGATCATCGGGTACTCTAGTAAGGAAAAACGTCTATTTATTATGGACGCGCTATATTTTTTGTCATCTGTATTTTCATCATAATACATTAAGACTAATGCATTGTTAGAACGATTTGCATTTCCATATATTAAATGTCTTAAGCCAAATTTATTCCAGATGTGCTGCCAGCTGGTGGATCTAGTGTACATTTTAGTATGTAGTAGGATATGGCAGCGGCCAAGGGAAAACAACCAGGGTTCGACTTGAATTACAACTACAATCGACGGTCGGATCTAGTCGTTTCAACATTCGTTAATGCCCAAGACTTTTTGACCACTTCCCGAACAGAATATAAAACATATGGTAGAGGAAAACGTTGAAGCGAAGGCTTTACGGCAGTCAGTTTTTAATTGTCTCAAGTTACGAGCCAGCCTCGTCTGAAAATGGTTTATTTAACAGCAACTCTATTGCCTAGTAGGTTTTTAACGCCCATTTTAGTAGATTGCTACTAATTGTTGCTGGTGGGGCCGGCTTTGACAACCTTGGTCTCCGTGTAAAAGGTCCATTTGGTCTCCGACTTTATCCATGAAGTCGGGATGTTTTTCCACCTCTGGTCTACGGCCCAAAACTTATTAACTTCATTTGTATTAAATTGAACGGAGTTTGCGAGAAACAGGCGTCAAAATTGTGTACAGGAGCCTTTACTCCATGTTTTACACCACAATTGGCATACATTAAATAACTTTAAAGAAGATGGAACGGTCCCTTTAACGGCAAATCTTGTCTTTTTTCAAAGACGTCGGATCGCATCTGGTATAACTTAGCCATCTGGTATAAATCAAGCGATTTGAATTAAAACTTGCTCTCGAATCACTGAGTTTTCAGAAAAGCGTCCTTGTGCCAGGGGGGGGGGGGGGGGGCACCGGGGCCAGTCAGGCATCAAGGGGGCCAAAATGCGGTTTGGCCTCCCCCTCTCAGAACAGAACTCTACCTTCCTAGGTATATCGCAAATTTCAGCACTCCCACCGTGGCCGTTTGGCCCTTTTTGGACCCTCCCTTTGAAAATGACTGCATACGCCACTGTCTTGCGCCGTGATGTTTATATATCCAGGCTATAAATTTCCTATCCCTCTTCAAAACCCCCATGTAAAGATGGACTATTCCCTTAAGACAAAGAGAAGCTTTGAATCGTCAGCGCAGGATGGTGCTTGAAGATATCGAGACATAAATGATACCAGTATGCTTCTATGCGTGAAGCGCATGATAAAATCAGCGGTAGTGTGCGATGCGACAAGTGGCACATCCTAAATTCAATACCTACGAATCTTTCATCTCGGCTGTTTTAAATACCGGTGACCTTAGGTCACGTCAATTCCGTGACCTGTCGAATATAAGCCAATGGGACACAATTCAAAAGTTATTCAGTATCATGTCAAAATATACCATTATTGATACACCAAGTGCAAGTTTTGATCAGCGACACCTGTAAAGGTCAACTGATGCCACCCGAGGTCACTTACGTTTTTACAATAACTTTCGATAGAGAAGGGCTATTGACTCCAGAGGTCACCAGGTATATGTTTCGACGCGCTTTGACGAGAGAAACACGGTGGTGCCAAAAAAAATGCTCTATCTGAATCTAAAACCTTTTTCGATTCTGTTAGGAACAGAAATTGGGCAGAGCGTCGTAGGAAAAGAAAATTGGCCTTTTTCAAAGTCGGGCCAAGTTTAGGTTAAACAATAGATTTGATTATTCGCCTTTCCTTTGTTTGACCTTTCCTCGAAATTGTAATGAGTTAAGTTTCTAACATTTTTTATATTGATATTTCGATCGACAGATCATCAGAATACAAAAAAAGACAGGATAAGAACACAAGTTTTTGACTGCAGATCATTTCGCGACGTTTTTACATTTTTGCGCGACAATTCTCGAGAGTCACTCATCGAGGCACAACCGTTCCAAAGATACTTGTCCTACATAATTTCCTGGCATCTTATCACCCATAGTATAGAAGTAAATATAAACATGTAAGACATCTAGCGTAAACACACCTAATGTAGGTACACTTGCAAGCAAACATGTACACAATGTGCACAATCCTAATTTCGCATATTCATATATACAGTGACACACTCAATATCGTCCATTTATACCTATGCACACACAAGACAATCTAACAAGAGGTAAATATAAAACAGATAAAATAGGTATATAAGAATCAATGGGTAACATTTTTCAAACAGCTACCTATTTCATCCTAAGTACATATTACATGAGTTCAATATAAGAGGATGTGCCGGCGTTACATAATAGGTCATGACGACACATTCGAGTTGAGCTTCGGTTGACGTTTTCTGATCAGAATAGACTCAGCAATTTTGCGATCTGGGTGGTCCCTGGCTCGGTAAAGTACTTTAACCTCAATGGGTGGGGAGTTGTGACCAGCCTCAGGATGTGCTACCCTAAAATGAAATCCCATCGGGGTATTTTGCTTCCTTCCTACCATGTCTCGAATATGTTCATTGTATCTCAACGTATCGGGCGTTTAGTTTCTCCTATATACGTCATCATGTTACCATTGGTCCCGCAGAGTTTGCATTTGAGCATATATACAACATTCTTTTGGGTGCATTGTCCCGTAAATCCGTTCTTACATAAATTGCACCCACTACCCCCTAGACAGCGCGAAATAATCTGCAGTCAAAAACTAATGTTCTTATTCTATCTCCTTTCATATTCTGATGATGATCTATCGATCGAAATATCAATATAAATAATGTTAGAAACTCAACTCATTACAATTTCGAGTAAAGGTCAAACAAAACAAAAGCAAACAATCAATTTGCATATATAATTGTAAAATATAACAATCAATTAGGAACAAATACTTGTTATATTTTACAAAGCTTCAAACTTCTTATAAGTGAAACGTTTTCTTTAATTCTGATGTGTATATTCCACTATTGTCATACCATACAGGGAGTTGAAGAAATTCGTTTGAAAAGCTAATTTATATATTTAAATACCCACCTATAACATTTGTATACATCCACAGAGAGACAGCTAACTTTTCGCAACCCCACACAAATCTTAACCAGTGGGAGAAGTCATGAACACTATTCAAAATTTGTGAATCCATCATTAACGATCTTGATTTTGCTTAAATCTAGTGAGGTAGAGCAATCCATCCATTGAAACCAGAACCCCTTATGCTTCATTTGTTACGACGCTCAAGACGATATTATTACTCACCTATCATAAACTTTTCCTGGAAATCAGCATATGATCACAGGAAACTAGGAGGCTCGAAACACACCACGAACATTTGCAGCAGTATGCAACCGTGTCTTTTTTCGCTTGATAAGCGATATCCATCACGTATTTCTATTTCCCTGACGTGTCCTATATATCCCACCTAATTATGGCTTAAAATATAGACTCACTCGACCACTCAATAGGACCTTCAAAGTTAAAAAAACGACATCTTACCTTACATCTTTGCTAAACGCACATTAGGCAACCTGGCTATTATTTTCTTAGAAATGCTTCCTTTTCAGCCACGACAATTATCTACATTTCCTTTATTGAAGTAATTATACCAGCTTTATCGTGCTGGCTAATCTTTTGTTTCGAGTCGCTGCAACTGGCAATTTTCCTCCGCCCCTCTCCCCCTCCCCATCCCCCCCCCCCTCCCGGAGCCTGTAGCGAGGCATTCCGTTTCAGATCGCCGATGATTTCCTTACAAAGTTGATGGATCCCACCCACTAGCTGCTGGCTTGCCCATCGGGCTTAGACTATCTATTGACCTACATGAAGCCTGCACTGCATTCTTCTATTGACCAGCAATGTCTGATTGCCGTATATTCAACAATAGGCTTTGAATGTTAACATCAGCAAAAATGTAGGTACCTACCATTCATATGATTATTGCATGCAACTCGCAGTCAAGTTCAATAACAAGTCCGACAACCACGGTCGGATTATATACTAGACACACAAGTCATATGCCCACTTGGTCTGCGCATATGTCTGAAACAGGGACTACGGAGCCGGCGCGGGTGCCTTGCACGCCCCGGACCCGGGAGAGCCGGGTTTCAGGTAGAACTAACGGGCACCGTGCACCTCCCCGCGACCCGGACCCCAGCACACAGAACCAGCCGGCACCATGCACCGGAGACGACCGGAAATGAGGGCCGTGGCCCGGCCCGTGCACCAGCTACCGTGGGCACCGTGCCCGCGCCCCCCCCCCCCCCCCCCGGCCCCGCCGCGCCGCCACCCATCACGGAAACAGGTCTTGGCGGCGACCGTCCACTGTCCAGCCGCTCGGGGGGGGGGGGGGCCGGACCTGTCGTGATATCGTCACGTGACCCGGCAGCGGGCCACCTTTCCCCGACAGGCGTCAACAGGCAGCTCCGCTCCGCGCTCCACCCCTCCCCTCCCCTCCCCTCCCCGGCCCGGCCCGGCCCGACCCGGCCCGGCGACGCTGCACCACCACCGCTGACCCCTACCCTGCCGCTTCCTTGTCCTCGCCGTACAATAACAAGTCGTGAAAAATGCAGTGCGAAGGGCACCTGTCACAGTGTCACAGTCCAGCTGTTCCTAAGCGGTCGCCAGTGCGCCGACGTTTGCGATCGATAACACACGCACAACGCCTTATGACGGTCTTTTCCTGGACCGGGCAGGCCGCGCTGGCCGGGTGTCCTAAATCAGTGTACCGTCGTCACGACATGTCCACCCGTTTCCGTGTATGTCGCGCCGCCACGGTCCGTGCACCAGTTCGTTTCCGTGCATAGTCTGCTGTCCGAAGTGGGTCACGCTCGGAAGACGGCTCCACGGCGACCAAATCCTTCCTGACCGGACCAGTTGGTGACCGCCGGCCGGTGCTGGTCCGTGGCCGTCGCTGGTCCGTGGCCGTCGCTGGTCCGTGGCCGTCGCTGGTCTGTGGCCGTCGCTGGTCCGTGGCCGTCGCTGGTCTGTGGCCGTCGCTGGTCTGTGGCCGTCGCTGGTCCGTGGCCGTCGCTGGTCCGTGGCCGGCGCTGCAGCGCTGTCCCGCGCTGCCCGGCAGCAATGCATGAGCCCGTGGCTGAGTGGCATGAGTCTGATGGCCCGTGGCGAGTTCGAGCGACGGCTGAGTACGGCGGCTGAGCATGAGCTACGGCGGCATCACCTGTACTTACAAACCGGCTGGAGCTCCAACCCGGCCGGTCACCATGCAGGGGTCATGTGGAAAAGTTATGTCGGTCAAACGTGATGGCTTCAGCGGCGGTGCCCACTCTCTCTACGGCGGGACCGGCTCTGTCAGCTGCTGCAGGCCGGTGTCATGCTACAGACCGGCTCTGTCAGCTGCTGCAGGCCGGTGTCACGCCCCTCCCATCCCTGCCGTCCCTGCCGTCACTGCCGCCCATGCCGCCCCCGCAGTCCCTGCCGTCCCTGCCGCCCCTGCCGTCCCCGCCGTCCCTGACCCTGTCGTCACTGCCGCCCCTGCCGTCCCCGCCGTCCCTGCCGCCCCCGCCGCCCCTGTTGTCCATGCCGTCCCTGCCGTCACTGCCGTCCCTGTCGTCCCTGCCGTCCCTGCCGCCCCCACCGCCCCTGTTGTCCATGCCGCCCATGCCGCCCCCGCCGTCCCTGCCGTCCCTGCTTTTCCTTCCATTCCTCCCATCCCCATCCCTTCTCCGTTCCTCCTCTCTTCCTCTCTCCTCCGTTCATCGCTACAGAGCACGACACAGAACGTGAAATGAAGGAAGGCACAGCAGCAGCGGCGACGGCAGACGCTGGGAGGTGGGGAGGGACGGAGGGGGCTAGGAACAGAGAGAAGTGAAGTCTCTATGAGGGCAGACACTGGCGGATCCAGGGGGGGGGGCATTAGGGGCAAATGCCCTCCCCCAACAAACAAAAAACGCCTTAAATCTGCGCAACTTTAAAGACTTCCTTATGTAAAAGAAGGAAATCGAAGCAACTTTTACAAAGGAAGATGAGTTTTATGAATTTTGTGAAACATCTGTGGTATGTTGCCCCCCCCCCCAAACCGCAAGAAAGCACAGTTCTGGATCCTCCAATGGGGGGACAGACAACTACAACGGCGCATGGCAGCGTGGAAGTGCATCAGGTGTTGCGAAACTGTCAAATAAAAAAGCCCCTATTGACAAATTGAATTGACTGAGAGAGTATATTTTTTCATTTGAAAAAATACTTACAAGATAGGTGCAATGGAATATGCATTACTTCTTCTCAATTAGAAGGCCTTACATTTGTTCATGCTTGCGTCACTGATGTTCATGAAAATAAGAATATGTGAATGTACTCGCTTTAGGAGTGACTATAGACGTTTATTTTCAAAAGGCAAACGGTCCAAAGTGTATTTTCAACTTTGTCACGTGCGTGTAATGTAAATGTTCCTCTTAAAAATATTTGCGAAGTAAAATTTAATTCCTTTCACCCACGACCGCTTGGGGGGGGGGGGTCAGATCCGTCGCCCCCCCCCCCCTCAGTTTTTCCTGAATAACTTCCGAAGCCTCACAGATATCGACGTGAAATTTGGCACACCTTCGCATTCATCAATTTTACGTATTCTGTGAGAAAAAATGAGGAGTTTCAAGGAATTTGAAGAGTTTCAATTTTACAAAATAGAGTTTTAAAGCAAATTGCAAATAAAAAACATAAAAACACGTGAAATGACAAGTTCTACAAAATGGCTATCTCGGAATTTCATTTTAGTTTGTTTTTTACCCCCCCCCCAAAAAAAAAAACAGCATCGGGAAAATAACAACAAATCCAAAATTTTCAATAATTAAAAAACGGAATATATGTTAGAGAACTGGCTATGACTAACTACCATACCAAATTTCAAATCGATATCTCAACTTTGGACCCCCAAATAACTATAAAAGGCTCGACGAGATGATGACGTCATTTTTATGATCGCGTTTTCAGGCATTTCTAAACATCGCACGAAAAAAAACAAATGACACCATTTGATTCCTGGGGCAAAACTGAACCATAATTATGCACTGTTTGTTAAACAATATTAATGTGAAAATTTCACCTTTTTTGACCTGACCTTGACCTGATCTTCACACTTTATTGACTTGAATGAGCTCAGATGGTAAAATCATCGCCATCATCGAGTTATACGTATAAAATTACCCATCAAACATGTGTCCCATGCATCAAATATGACTTTTGCTGGAAGTGACCTTTTGTGACCTTTTGTGACCTGATCTTAACCTTGACCTTGACCTGTGCTTGGTATGGTGCCTATGCTCATGTGGTACCTTCATTATACATTTGAGAAAACTTATACTGAGTTTGGGCGCGGAGCTGTAGATCTTGCATCGGGTTATGATCTTGTTACGTCCCGTAAGGCGGAAACACGAGATTTTGACCTTTGACCTGACCTTGACTTTACATTTGACCTCAACTTAAACAAATTTACGTATGTTTTAGAATCATCTCGTTGATAGCTTTCGAACGCCGCCTTGCGGGTCTCGATACGACCATTGGTTCTCGAATTAGCAGGGAGGTCGGATCCTCCCCTCCCCCCTTAAATTTGCATTTGTATTTAATAGCTTAAATTTTAATTTGTTTTATTCTTTAATAACTTAAATGAAAAGTTCCAGCTGACGTCAAAAAGTACAAGTTTAAGCATTCATTCTTTTACTGATGGCAAAAAGCAAGATTATGACGCGAAACAAACTAAAACCTATTAAGACCCGGATCCTATAGCAAAACCCGCCCAAACATGACCAGGTGCTTGAGTGTTCATACAGTTTAGATTTAACTGAACAAAATTATACTTCTGTTCTGGTCTCCGGTAACATTCTGAGCGGCGCCTGATCTTTGTTTCACGTATCATGGCTACAATATTATCCCGCAACTGCAGACTGAACGGCATCAGCCTATTTTCAGACCAGCCTTGGTCGGCCAGATTTTGTTTGTCATGCTGATACACTAAAAGCTCCGATCAAGGGTCCCGATGCTATACGACAATAGTATACACTAATACAGACATCGTAATTCGCACAGCATAAAAATATTAACTTAACATTTTATTTATCATCGCAAAGGTGTGCGTCGACACCATGGCTTCCATGAAACATGTCTAGATAGTAAATAAGGAAAACTAAATGCTCACTAGCACACTACCACGATTCAAGAAGCGATAGACCGTCAACATTTAGTATGCGTCCTATGATACTTCCATCTGCCGGGTGATGCTCTGCACGATGCACTGAATCCCTGGCCCCCGGAACGATGCACTGAATCCCTGGCCCCCGGAACGTGCAGGCAGCACGGCACATCACCTGGCAGATGGATCATACGGCGCCGTAGCCGGATGGAAGATGTCCGATGTGTCTGTGGTCCGTTACCTTCTCGGAATCATATACATTCGGCTGACGCACTGGTTGCAAATGACGCAGCATATTCGGCAGGCAACAGCGATGCGATATGCGACGGGCAACGGAGCTTCCTCTGCTGGAAACACACTGCACGGTGTGGACATGAATAGTTTCCAGAATTCGGCGATTTCTCCATGTGTTTCTGACATATCACGAACTTATATTACTCAGGAAGTTGACGGTTTAAATTTACGGCTTGGCGAATGTTTACGTTTCCCTTTGCTATAGCTGAATTCATAGGATTAGGAACCGAAGGGACCGTGGGCCATGCCCCCCCCCCCTCACGTTACGGCAAAATTTTTTGCTG
>JARFNZ010139023.1:0-10635 GCA_031763405.1 Balanus nubilus
AATTGTTTTATGCGCTGATAGGAAGCAAAAAAATGGGAAAAATGCATGCTACTGCAGATATTGTTCCCTAGCACGCAGGAGTCGATTAAATTTTGACGACTCCGCAGCCCTGGTTGTAACACAATGAAACGATTCAACGTTTCAACATATGCGGCTCGATATGTGCTTGCATGTAACATTCTCATATTATAAGACATGTCTTACTCCTCCTCCTAGATAAGTGGCGCGTCTTCCGGGACCCCGTCGGACCAAGTGACCAACCCCTCCCCACCTTCCAGACGAGTTGGATGTGTTCTTCGCCAACCTGACGCGGCTGACGGAGCAGATGTACTACAGGAACGCCAACCGGCGCGTGGTCTTCATCACGCACAGCTACGGCTGTCCATTGACACTCCACTGGCTCCACTCGCGCACGCAGGCTTGGAAGGACAAGTTCATTGAGCAGTGGATCGCCTTGGCCGGACCGTACGGCGGCACGGCGCTCTCGTATGAAGTTTATGCTTCAGGTAGGAGACTGATTCTATCCCTCTTAAGGGTTTTGTCAGCGCGATTCGGTAACTAGTGGTAGTAACTGTAAGAAACGAGCTTGACCATAGATCGATTAAGTATCATGGTATGTGTGATAAGAAGAAGGCATTGCAGTTCCTGAAAGTTAATGGTAGCTTAGCGGTCCATCTAATTCACTAAATCAGTAGGCGTGCGTCTGTCTGTCATTCTGTCCGCATACCGTCCAGTGCTGTGTATTTGGATCACCTGCAGCCTGAACCGCTGCGAGTAGAGATACAAAATATTCACACTATGTAGGTGACGTTACAGTCGGACACAGTGTCGAGAAACCGGACCACTGACTGCTGAGGTGCATATTGAGAGCGTGGCACTAGCTGCAAAAACGGCTTTGTCTCCATTGCTTCAAGACGCTGAAAATCAATTTCCGGATACCCTGTATATCAGGTATCGCGGTAAATGGACCATCTCCTTACATAAACGTTCATGTTCATATACGTCATCGATAATTTGTTGAGGGAGCCAAACATAAGCCAAACGTTTATCTAACATGCATACCATTATCGTACCATTGTCGTCATTGGCCCATGTCTTCGCCCAGGATACAACCTGAACGTGTGGGCGCTGTCGGCGCCGCGACTGAGGTCGGAACAGCGCACCAGTCCCAGTCTGGCCTTCCTCTCGCCAAACCCGGTCGCCTGGTCCAAGGACACCGTGTTCCTCAGCACGCCAAAGACAAACTACACTCTGCAGAATGTGCAGCAGTTCTTCACGTAAGTGCCCAAGGTTCTGCAGCATCGAACATCCGAGAGGACGTCGGGTTAAAAGCTGTTTTGTGATCTGATGATCTTCCATTCACTGGGTGGTCTTTTAGTTCGGCGCATCACTCCTGTCTGATCTCGCGCTTCACAGGGACATCAACTTCACGGCGGGGTGGGAGATGCGGAAGGACACGGCGAACCTGCTGGACATCAACCAGCCGCCCGGCGTCAGCATGTACTGTGTCTACGGCAACGGTTCGGCCACCACCGAGAGGTCAGCAGATGACTGGCGGGGAGCTCCGTCCCTCTGGGGAGGAGCTCGGTTGGGGAACATTTGGGGACGCTTCTGGGGACGCTTGGGGAACAGTTGGGGACGCTTCTGACGTTCGTCTGTAATTTGTCGTAGTTGTCCCGATGGTATTTCATTCGGACGTTACTTTTGTGCCGTTGGTGAGGCTTCATATGGGCGACATATAACCGGTTGAGTTGCGGCGCCCTCAATCTCTAATTACCATCATCATGCTCATCAGTGAACAGTGATGTTTGCTACTCTCTCCGGCCCATCCCTGACGCGCCTGACGCTCTCCCGTCCCGACCTCAGGGTGGTGTACAAGGACATGAAGACGTTCCCCGACACCCCAGACCACGTCATCAAGGGCGCCGGCGACGGCACGGTGAACCTGCACAGTCTGAAGTGGTGCGAGACGTGGGGGCAGAAGCAGAAGCAGCCGCTGGTCAGCCGACTCTACCCGGACGCCGACCACATGGGCATGGTGACCAAGCCGGCCATGGCGGCGGAGATAGTCGACTACCTGGCCGCGATCAACGCCGGGAAGTCGGCATGATGTGGAAGGGGTGGGGAAGACTGAGGGGCTTAGGGTGGTGGTGATGTGAGGTAGCTGAGTCCGAGGTAGCAGGAGGAGGGTTGGGACACTGGGTCAGTCGCCTGGTCGAAGTTAAGAGGGCAACTAATAGGATTAAGAGGGTAACTGAAAGGGATGAGTGTGTGACAGCACTCGAATGGTGTGGCCCAACAGAGGGGTCGGATTGTGACTGGTGATGGAGGTCATGGTGTGCCTGGCGGATCAAGGCTGGGTGAACTAGTTAGTGGCGCCGTCCTGTGGCTGAATTCAGGAAGCTGTAGTATTACAGGTATCTCGTGACGCAGTCGATCTTGCCGGGTAGTCCAAAGGTTCGTTTGGTTTGAAGTGCCGTAACATGTCCTGGAACGGCGTCAAGCTGTTTATGTGGTGCCTTCAGAAGTAATATGCCGTGGGAGTGGAATAACTTTTGCTGGTAAATATGCACAGAGGCTGTTTCATCGGACATAATTTATATACCAATGTCAAGTCACGATAGATGCAAGATAAACATTGCGTAGCAAAATATTAAACCCCACAGTTACGTAAATTGTTTTGTTTTGAGTTTTGATAGTAACTTTCCTTGTTTGGTACCTGAGTTGTTGACATGCGCTTAGTTTCAGAGCTTTGTTCTAACTCCCAGGTAAACGCAAGTTATTAGCTAAACCCTGACCGTTGTGCTAGTTGGTCGCCGTCACAGCGCAATCATTGCATGACACATTTTGGGAATTCGCTGCTCATTATCTTTGCTGGTGCTGGTGTTTATATGCGTTGTAATATTGTATCGGCTTTCATGCTATTATCGTCTACGATGGATAGCTTGTCGATGACTAGGTATTAACATACTTTTATGACTCGGTCGGGTGGGCAGGCTGAAGTGTTTAAAAACGATAATATCGGTATGTTGACTTACTTTTCTTCAAGATACATTGTCATTGAGTTAGCTTGTAGCGCTAGTTTATGGTTCAACTACCTTCGTGCATGTTTGTTTATAGTCAACTACCTTTGTGCGGGGATAGTACCTTGTAGTACATCTCAAAGGAATGTGTATACGAGCTTTCATCGTGTCGCTATAGGCGAGGAAAGCTGTCGGATTTAACATGGGGACCTGGACGTGGCTCGAATCTAGTCATCTAGTCATGAGTTACACGTCACAAACTTGTGTTTGCTTTCTGTTTGAAATATGTTTGGCCACAGGATGAAACTAAAAAGGGAACTTATGGGCGCCGTATGACACCGTGTGTCGGTGCGTCCCAAGACCACAATGTCGTCATTCAAAAAGGAACTGTAGCTAAAATATGCCAATGTTGCAGTTTGCGCGTGCTGGCGCGTGCATGAGGAAGATCGTGTGAGATCATGCTACATATGTAGAATGAACGGATGTACCCCACATAATTGTAAGGTGAAACACTCAACTACATCTTGCTGCCAATTTCAGTTTTATTTTCATGTGGGCTGTATCGCTTCTTGCTGGTCCGTGCACTTTGCATCCCTGCTGCTCCCATATTGGGCTGGGTGAGCGATCACCGCGCTGGTCAAGATAGCCCCATTAATGCTGCTTAAAATGGTCTCACAGATGGCTAGTTTAGCACCATGTCCAGGTCAGACCCTGTCTTGCCTCGCCTTCTAACTTACCCGCGTTTGTCTCTTAGAGCTGCATGTAGGTACCCTGCATGGTGGTCATCTACTGGTGTGTTTTTATCATATTTGAGTCGTGAGGGGAGTTTAAATCTTCATTAAATACATATCAACGCATATTAAGACTGTATATTGCATTTCCTTGTAGGGCAGACGAATTGAATCTCCAGGATCATCTAGATATACGGATTGTGGACTGAGGAGACCTTGTGTGTTGTACGTAGAGTCGCGGATGTTGTTTTAATTCGCGTCACTGGAGTAGTAAACGGAGGGCGGGCTTCATTAGGTCACGTGGGCCGCTCCATACCGCAGTCACTCGCGTTTCATTCGTCACCGGCGGCGGATGCTGCGCGTGACGCCACGACTGACCGACACGGCCCGGACAGAGACTGACTCGAGACAATTAGAGCCTTGGTTCCAAGAGTTCTTGACCCAGAACAACGTTCATGCAGCATTTGTGGACCCGTCTGACGTTAGGTTGTTGGGTTTCCTTGGGCGAGTCCATATTCTCGTTTCATGTTATCCTTCATCGGGCTACCACAGACGGGGGCTAGTGACTAGCGAATGTTGATGGTAACGGGATCTATTGAAGTCTTACAGTTTGTGAAGGCAATAGCTCTCTCACGGTTCGCCGTAAAAAAACTTATTAATGCTAGTTTTGAGAGTGCGAAGTACAAATATCCAGTTATGGCAACCGAGTCTTTTGTTGCTTTCTGGACCGGTCGAGAGGTGAATGCCGCTGTTAGCGCGGGCGGTTGTCTTTTATGTGAGCGTGTCACTCGTCATCGTTAGTTAGAACCGTTAGAACAGTGCGTTTTTTTATCCATGCGTGAAAACTATTGCTGTATTCCTCTTGTAACTACAGGGTGCGGCAGAAAAATGTACCGGTTTCTAAAGTCGTGTAGCTCTGGCAATAATGTTGATAAGGACTAGGGAGATGTTTTAGGCACGATTAGAATAGAAATTAATGTCAATTTATGTTCCCAAAATTTCGGTTCAGCACCTTTCCTTATTGCAAAGTACCATCAATGAAAGTTTGCCCCCAAAAATATGGGTGGTTACCATGTCCGTGAAGTTAGCGGCAGCGGCATCACACTGGTTACCACTTTTGTTCTGGTTCGGTAAATGATGCGATGGCACAGGATGTCTCATCGAAAAGTCGCATTGGCTCTCCTTTTGGTTATTGCAGGATTCCATAAACGATACCACTAAAAAAAGAAACGTCTAATGTATTCATTATGTACACACACTTCCCGAGCAGCCTCGAGGTAGATTCGAGGTAGAGAAGACAGGCCATCTCAATCTGTAGCCTGGGAGGTCACCCGACATCAATCCGATAGATTTCTTATTGTGGGGCATGCTTAGAAGATGTATGCTCCCGCACCAAAAACGTCGGAAGATTTAAAAAAAACATCCGCAGAGTAGTGGGAGGAATACCTCCCGAAATGTGTGAGGATGCGATCGGACCGGAAACCCGCGGCGGCGCCCTCACGTGAAGGCAGTGACAACTTCGAGCACCGATGTCCGTCAAGTTAGCGTCCTATTCGTATGGCGGGTCTAAAAAGCTGATAAGTTTGGCTGACAAGCCCATGCTCCGAAACTACCTGGCTGATTTTCATAATTTTAGCACCATTATATTCCGACAGGTTGGGAGAGGAACCGTTTTGAGTTTAATTCATTTTGGTTCACTCAAAGTGGACTAAATCGGACCAAACCTCTGGTACCAAATTTGCAGACAAGCCCATGCTCTGCACCTTTGGGACCGATCTGGTCAAATGATACATCATTCGACACGGCTTGGTCTGAAACGGTGCAATTCAGAATATTTTACAGATTGGTCCACTCTAAGTGGACCAAATTGGTCCAAAACCACCGAAAACCGTTACAGACAAGCCCATGCTCTGAGCCTATTGAACCGGTCTGGTCGAATGATACACCATTCAACGCGGCTTGGTCTGAAACGGTGCCGCTTTTCATATTATACATATAATTCGATGTATCATTCGACCAGATCGGTACCATAGGCGCAAAGCATGGGCTTGTCCACTTAGAGTGTACCAATCTGTATAATATTCAAAACGGCACCGTTTCAGACCAAGACGCGTCGAATGGTGTGTCATTCGACCAGATCGGTCCCAAAGACTCAGAGCATGGGCTTGTCTGCAACGGTTTTCGGTGGTTTGGGACCAATTTGGTCCACTTAGAGTGGACCAATCTGTATAATATGCAAAACGGCACCGTTTCAGACCAAGCCACGTCGAATGGTGTATCATACGACCAGATCAGTCCCATAAGTTCAGAGCATGGACTGGTCTGCAAATTTGGTACCATTAGCTTTGGTCCAATTTCGTCCAGTTAGAGTGAACCAAAATGAATTAAACTCAAAACGGCACCTCTCCCACCCTGTCGGAATCTAATGGTGACAAAATTATGAAAATCAGCCAGGTAGTTTTGGAGCATGGGCTTGTCAGCCAAACTTATCAGCTTTTTAGACCCTCCTCTATTCGTATTCGTTTACAGCGTCGAGTTCCGTTTTCCACCAAAATAGGTATATGGGTAAATCTCGGCGAGCTGAGTACGAATATGACATCCGTTGTTCCCTAGGTCAAGTGGTTTGACCTCTAGAGGTCATCAAATATTTTTTTTTAACAACGGTGCACCGCCTGGTTTCTTCGTTTACCAGCTGGCTTGGCTCAAACCGGTACCAGATGACGTCTCATGATTCCAGCTTGCATCACCATTCGCAAACGTTGCCCTAAAGGTCAAAGGTCAAGGTCACAAAACATGATTTTTTTAACACGGCGTACCGTTTAATTTCTTCGTTTACCGGCCGATTCGGCTCAAACCGGGACCAGATGACGCCTCATGACCCCAGCTTGCATCACCATTTGCAAACGTTGCCCTCAAGGTCAAAAGTCAAGGTCAAGGCCAGAAAACATGTTTCTTTTTGCACACGGTGTACCGTTTAATTTCTTCATTTACCGGCCGATACGGCTCAAACCGAATCGGTACACCGTGTTAAAAAACTCATGTTTTGTAACATTTACCTTTGCGAATGGTGATGCAAGCTGGGGTCAGGAGACGTCATCTGGTCCCGGTTTGAGCCGAATCGGCCGGTAAACGAAGAAATTAAACGGTACACCGTGTTGAAATTCATGTTTTGTGACCTTGACCTTGACCTTTGACCTTGAGGTCAAAAGGTCAAAGGCAACTTTTGTGTATGGTGATGCAAGCTGGGATCATGAGACGTCATCTGGTACCGGTTTGAACCGATTCGGCCAGTAAACGAATAAACCAGGCGGTACACCGTTTTAAAAATATTTGATGACCTCTAGAGGTCAAACCACTTGAGCTAGGGAAAAAACGGATGTCATATTCGTGCTCAGCTCGCCGAGATCTACCCATATACCTATTTTGGGGGATATCGGAACTTTGACGCTGTAAACGAATACGAATAGGACGCTAACTTGACGGACATCGAGCACCGTCTGTGAAATATGTGACCTCTAACATGTAAACCAAGTGTGATTTTCAGTTTGGTGTCATGATTTCCTCATGAAATATGGTTTATAATTCTTGTTATGGGTTTATCCAGTAGGATATGTCTGATTCAGTGCTCCAGTTTGGTTTGCATGTATGCAATCGACTCATTTCCCGTCTAAAATAAAATTGGTAACTACACATATTTTTAGGAAGTTCCATCTGACGCTGCTCTGTAACAAAGAAAGATACTGAATCGGAATTTCGGGAACATGAGCTGACATTCATTACTTTTCTAATCGAGCACAAAACATCTCCCTATCGAGTATCGACACTATTACCGAGTTACGCGACTTTAGAAACAGGTACATACATTTTTCTGCCGCACCCTGTATAACGTGAGCGTGTGAAAAGCCCCTCCGTTGAGTGGAACTTGTTCGAAAACATCTGTATCTGAATCTGTATTCTGTATCTGTATGTCTTGGTGATATTCTCCTCCCCAGTTCTGCATCAACTCAGCTGCTCTGCTAGAAGAACAAGCTGATCGACGATCATGTCTAAGGCAATTCGGAACGTGTCAGCAACTGAACCATCACGTATCCAACAGGACGACACGTTGCCGTGTAATCTCGTCAAACCACCCTCGGACGTTCCGCGCGAGTACGGCGTCAACTGCCAGGAATTCGTTGACGGATTGCCGCGCGCCGCGTGGCCCGGTGACGATCAAGGTCCGTCAGCTCGCTTGGCAGGGACTCCGTGAGGCGTCGAGGGCCTCCCGTCCCGCCCCTCCGTCACTGAGACACCCTTCCCTAATGGCGCCGACGCCTGGCGCCGCCTCGAGGCCGCACAATGCGTCATCGTCGCGACCCGCGATGGCGAGACGGTCCGAGTTCCGAGTTTGAGTGTCGAGGTCTGAGCTCTTGGGAGATGGGCCATGCCGACCGTGGAGAGCCGTGGCAACCGCGCCGACTGTGATGGTCGTAGCAACTCTAGCTTCCGTGGCTGGTTGCTGGCTGTGCCGAATGTAGCGGCCGTGCTGGCCGTGGCAGCCGTGCCGGGTCGGTTGGCAGCGGCCGGAGGGATTCCTTGGCCGGCCGGCGTTCTTGGCACAGCGCGGCCGACCGGGCGGCGGGCCGACTGACACAGACACAGGCGACGGCCGAGCCGATCCGGCCCCTAGGACAGTACACATGGTGAGTAGGCGCCGGTGCCGGGGCCTGAGGTGACGGCAGTGACCCGGGTCGAGGAGTCAGGTGGCGTCAGTGACCTGTGACCTGAGCTGTGGTGTCCCACGTGATTGACCTCGCCTGCGGTGAGCGACTCCGCCGGGCGACGTGGAAATGGTGAGTCAAGTGGCGAGCTGCAGTAAATGGATGATTGCTGATGGTTTGTAGTTGACTTGTAACTCCCTTTGAGTTGAAAGCATTCAATTTCATTGTGCCCGACCAGTGGATATCCTCAACTCTCAAGCATTGTTACGTGGAGATGCGTGGTTGGTAATCCCTGTTTTGTCTTCTGAGTCGACCTCAAACTGTCGCTGATAACAACTGCATGTCATTCTTATCTTGAGTGAATCTACAACGTTTCAACGTTACATGTCATGGCTGGATGCCATGGTTGTCTAAAAGATATCAGATTCTCAACCTTGAACCTAGCCACGGGAGCATCAGAGGATGAAATCTGGAGCGTTTTCACAGAGCTTCTCAACTCCTCGGCCCGTGTTAGCTGCCTGTACGAACGGCCAGGTACTCTAAAGCTGACAAGAAAACCGGCTATTGGGCCAGAGGCGGATCGACGCCAGTAACTCTGATGGGGTAAATATATCTTCCGGTCTTCAATAATATTATCGACCCAAAATGCGTTTGCGCATTCTTCATCACGCTACACTGGCCAATATCCCTAGGATCTGTCTAATGGGGTTGGGGACTGGTTTTGGAGTTTTAGACGTAATAAAATCTGCTTATTTTTCTCGCATTTTCTATATACTTCTGACACATATCTGAGACATACTTCATTCTTAAAACCAGCAATGAAGTCCCTGTTTACATTTTCAAACGTTTTAAATCGTTTTAAAACGTTTAAAAACGCCGTTTTAAATGTTTGTCCCCCAAAAAAAATATTGTCCTGAGGTCACTGCATCAAGGACTGCGATATTAATCAATGTAGTTTTATCGATTTTCGAGCTCATAATTTATTAAAATGAAATTATATTTCAATTTATAGCACGAGAAATTATCCTCATTTTTATGAGACCAAAATATTGGTACCTTGCAAAATAGTCCCCAACCCCATTCTATGGCTGAAATACGATCTTTGAAGGTGCAGCGCTACAAGGCAATGGCGCTGCATGGGTAGGTATAGTGCATTGTCCCCACCCATTCCCTCCTCCACAATCGTTCAATGGGCCCATTTCAGACAGTCTTCAGGCGGGCCGATGACCGTCTCAGCCTGAATCAGGGCCGTCTCAGACTGCCCCAGGGCCGTCTCAGACTGCCCTAAGGCCGGCTCAGACTGCCCTAGGGCCGTCTCAGACTGCATCAGGGCCGTCTCAGACTGCCCCAGGGCCGTCTCAGACTGCATCAGGGCCGTCTCATACTGCCTCAGGGCCGTCTCAGACTGCATCAGGGGCGACTCAAACTGCATCAGGGCCGTTTCAGACTGCCCTAAGGCCGGCTCAGACTGCATCAGGGCCGTCTCAGGCTGCATCAGGGCCGTCCCAGGCTGCATCAGGGCCGTCTCAGACTGCATCAGGGCTGTCTCAGACTGCATCAGGGTCGTCTCGGACCAGACAAGGGCCTTCCCAGGGTTGATGAGACCCCTTTCGTGCCAGGAAGGAATCCTCTCAGGTCAAAGGATGCCCGAGGGTCATCTGGAACAGGAAAATAACCCCCTTAGGATGGCTTAATTCCTTCTTGGTGGCCGAAGGTCCTCTCAGAACATTAAAGAGCGTTCTCAGACTAGCCAGATGCCCAGATAGCCAAGTGACCCCATCAGCCTTCTCGGACCTGCAGTGTCCTCGAGTTCGAAGTCCCTCTGAGACTGGTCGATGACTGTATCCTGGAGTTTGAGGGCCCTCGGAGACCGGGCGAGGACTTATCCGGAGAGACTGAGGGACCTCGAAGCATGTTCAGGTATTATCCGGTCTGCTCACAGGGAGTGTGAGACAAGAAGACAATGTTTCGTCTAAGTGTTAAACCATGCTGTAGTTTGGGTCCACGGTGCCTGGTGGTCGCCATAGCAGCCGTGGCATTAGCTGATATGAGCTCGTCAGCTGATACCGTCCACCGTCAGCTGATGCCACCCACCGTCAGCTGATATCACCAACGTCAGCTGATGCCATCCAACATCAGCTCCACCGTCAGCTGATGCCACCCACCGTCAGCTGATACCAC
>JARFNZ010139034.1:0-10634 GCA_031763405.1 Balanus nubilus
TACTACCAGCACGCACCAGTAGATATCGCCTCTCCTTTTGTGTACCCGAGTGCGCCTCTGTCAACAATATGTGCAATTGCTAGTATGCTACTTTTGTCTATTATATATTTCTATTCTATTCTATTTTTCCTTTTTTCTATGCTTTTTTTATTTCTAGGTAAGTGCATTAGAAATTGAATGTAGTTGAGGGTAGAATTGAACATAATTATTGTGAGCCCAAGTAATATATATAATGAAAAAGAAACCTTTGGCTCATGATAGTAATCACCGAAAAAACGTTATATAACACTTATTTTCAACGTTTTCTTTCGGTGATTACTACCATGAGCCAAAGGCTATCTTTTTCATTATATATAAGTGCATTAGACGCATTAATTGTGCCGTAGAACACCAAAGAAGCAAGCAAAACCCATGATTTCGTTCAAAACCGTGCAATCATGCGGTTTTAAGACAGAGTGCCTTCCAAAAACCAAGACCTGGCGCCGCCCCTGTTGGACCGATTTTTTTTTTATACAACACCCGCCATTCAATAATAGGAACAGACGAATAGTTTCGAAACGTTACCGGTTTGGGAGCGGCAATCGAAAACCCACTGGGGGCAAAATCTGCCCCCCCCCCGCAAGGAATAGGCCTAAATTACGCAATCAGCTCTCGCCGTACACCGTATCGAGAAAATGTTGTACTTGTGCCCAAGCAATGCAGTGTCCACAAAGCTACAATATGATATAATTGTCTCTGCTAAGCAATTTGAATCGTGAGAAATCCTCAAAATACATACAAACATTCAAGCGTTAATGACCTGAGCCCGTTTTCAATCGAATGCTGAACTACAACTTCGTGGTTTCGGCGCTCAGCCTTCGTCTGAAAAAAAGGTGTATTATTAGCAATAAACGTTACATATGCCATTGGTTTGGCAGACATTTCCAGATATATAGCTTTAAAAAACATTTTCAGAAGCAATACATCTTTCAAACAAAGACTTACATATTAAGTAAGGATTGTGAAAAGTGACGCACATTTCGAAAGTGGCGCATATTGCTATAGCGTTTTCTGCTTCAAAGGAGGGCTTAGCAAGTTCAAACTAGCGTAAAATCAAATATTTATCGCAACAGGCCACTCCAATGGTAACAATATCCAATAATTATAACACAACCCACCTACTGAATAAAACATTTGTCAGAAGTTATCAAAAGAATACTCTCCCTTTCTTCTATTAAGGCACATACTCAAGGGCATATCTCTTGTTTGACTTCGATATCTGTGGGTATTGTTATTGGTTCTGTTCCTGATATCCCGACTCGATTCTAGCTTGCTTATTGGTTAAAATAGCTAGGATATTTGCGGTATCACTAGAAATAATCGATATTCCGCGGATGCACTAGGTAATTCGCGGATTCCTGGCGACTTTGCGGAAAATCCGCGAACTCCCTGAAGACTCTTGTGAATCCGCGGAACAACAGCCGTGAATCCGCGAACTCACAAGACTTTATGTGAATTACGAATTCACAGATTTCGCGAACCTAGTAACTCGCGACTAGTGACTCCGCGGATTCACAGATTTCGCAAACCCCTCTGTAACATATATATGGAATATAGCGTAAATGTACGAGAAAATCTAAATAGATGTTTTATATTTACTGAAGTTATGACCCAAAGAACTGTCGGGGAATCGCGCTATCCACAAGAGTTGATATCAGCTCTCCAAATATGTCCAAAATCACGCCGAATCACGCCCGTTTACATCTAACGCGGTAAACGGCGTTAGATGGTCCAAGACACACTCTGTCAAAAATGCTCTAACGTCTTAGGTAATATCAGTATAAGGGCCTCCAGACGTCAATACAATTACAAGCTACAATCCATTTTTCAGTCCGTGCAACTACATACGTCATTGTTGAGTAGATTGTTGAGTATATTTGCAAACGCAGAAATGCTGCGAAACAATGTTTCGGAGCGTGAAAATATTTTTCTTTTAACGCCAACGAAATGTCAGTGTGTGCAATTCATTATCGCTAATAACTAAAGTGCAACAACGCCATTATTTGTTCTCAAAATAATGATAGTCCGAATTTCTGAGATGGATCGCCGAGATCACGAGGGCCGAGAAACCAGAACATGAGGATACGCTTCCGTAAGTGTCTGTGATGGTCGACCTGGGATTTGTAAGTGTGCGCTTAGTTCAATAACACCAACCGATGCTTACTACCTCAATGATCACCGTGTCATCGCCATACGAATTTCATAAAACTTATAACACTTATTTATACATCTAGATATGCACACATGCGTTTGGACTTGCAATTGTAGCATTTTGTTCGTATTTATTTATATCCTGGGTGAGAAGCGGCAATGTCCATTTATGTCATCTTTCCCTCCTTTTTTCTCTCCTTCTTAAGCCTCTTAGCGAATTTCGCCATTTTGAGACATTCGTAGGATAGCTGACCTCATGACGAGTCGTTTGAGCCTACGCCAAGTCTCTACGACTAATACTTCAATACTTCAGAAGATCTTAAATGGGCCGCCGCCGAATCACCACCTTACAGAATTAGCTTCAGAAAAGCTGAGCACAGATAGAGTTACAGCTTAATTCTGGCCCCAAATCTTCATTTTCAGCGTGCTTTGCTGCAGGTGGTGACTCACTGTCTGTTAGGCCTGTCCCATACGGTTGCGTTTTTCATGCGTTGCGTTGCGATAAGTCACGAAACTTCGCGATGCAATTGCGATACTATGACGTACTATGTTTGTCATAGTCATACTATGACTATAACAAGCTGTAAACAAGCTGATTTGTTGACATTCGTATTATGACGCATCACGAGTCACGACGTATCGAAATCGTATCGTGACGCATCGCAACGCTACGCATAAAAAACGCAACCGTGAAGGGCGAGCCTTAAAGGCGTTTCAGGAGGCATGTTAGTAATATTATCGTATGAACAGCAAACAGAACTTGCCTGAGTGGCGGTGTGTTACCGCCGTCCGACCATATAAGCCGACGCGGCGTGTGACCTAGCCGAGACACAGATGCTCACGTCTCACCACCAGATAAAACACATTAAAAAAATCCCCTTTACCAACTCGACCACAGCTCTTCTGTCGAGATCTAGGCTAATAAATGTATAAGTTGTGAAGTCATGCAGTAATTAAATGACAGAATAAACCTCTGTCTTGTATGAAACATTTGTGTGCAAAAAATCTGAGCTGTGTGAGCCTCAACATATTTACACGGACACAACCGACTGTGTTGATGGCACACTTTGACGCCTTTTTCAGGTTCTACTTCCCCGATGATGAAGCACCAACACCAGGCATCCGAGCACGGTAAACAGGACAAGCTTAACGTGCTTCAAATAGCTTATACAAAAGCTAACCATATATTGCCAAAGCTGTCTTCCTAAGGTCGGAGTTTTCTCCGCTTTCTCACCGCCACACTAACAATATACTTACTTACCGGGATAAGGGACAAGCTTCAGGTGGTGCGCTTTTAGCTCAACGTTAGCGCAAATATATTGCATACACTTAATTGCAATAATTTTGTCACACTCGTAGAGCGGTGTCAGCAGCAATAAAAACAAGAGCCAAATTTGCATAGAGCCTATCTCAAAGGTGGCAACGATCGACTTCCGTTCCGCCATCGGTCTCCATCGTTAGGTATGGCTTACGCTGGGAGGGTGAGTGCATTTCGAGCGTCGATTTATTTTGCGAGGCTGCGGATCATTGTCGAGGACCATTAGATTAGAACATTAGATTAGTCGATGACCATTAGGGCCATTAGACCATTAGGGTGTTTGAACACCCCTAAGGCTTTTCGACGATAGTGAAAAACGGCGGGGTGCAGTGCCGCTGTTTTTTACACACGTTTTTGGGCATCAATTATGCGTATTGTTTGAAATTTTGGTTGCCAGGTCATCTAAGGTCAAGTCACCAGGTCAGGTCACGTGCCCCAACCTCAAAAAGTATGATGTCGTGCCACAACCACAGTTTTTGAAGGAGCAGATTCAAACTTTCAAGATTCACAAAGCCACCATAACCTAAGATTTCTATAACTCATTTTTTTTATCGGTGACCTGAGGTCATGTCGATTTCGTGGCCTTGCCATTATAAGTCAATGGGAAAAAATTCAGATCCTTTGAATTCAGAGGGTACCCATCAGATCAGTCCAATTCTTTCAGGATCATGTTTTCATAGTCCAGTATTGATGACCCAAGTACTTATTTTGATAAGTGACTTCTGTAAAGGTGATCTGAGGTCACCCGAGGTCAGTTACGTTTTTTTGCCAATAACTTTTGATAGAGAAGAGTAAGAAGTGTGCGGAAGTTACCAATGTGTTCGTCTCGTCGATACGCATCGATTCATATGTCGCATGGCACCAGCATGACCTACTAAGGTCACCACATGACCTTGACATGAGGTCAAATTTTAAAATCAAACTCCAGAGGTTACCATGTATATGTTTCGATGCGCCTTGACGAGAGAAACACGATGGTGTCAACATAAATGTTCTATCTCTGATAGATAACAAGGTATTTGCGAAAACCGTTTTCCAAGAAGACAGTTATTTTGACATTTGATGACCTCTGGAGCCTAAACTATTGACCTGAGGTCAAATCTGATGACACGTAGGCGTAAGAGCGTTTCAAGGGCGTACTGCTGCTTTTTTTAGTTTCTTCCTAGCTAGCATTATTCCCGAGATAATGGCGGAAATTCCTGAAAAGTCGATATTTGGGAAATTTTGGCCTTTGATGATCTCTGATGACCTCATTTTTAACCGGAGCCAAAAAATGACCCAAGAAGTTTGGAAATGATTTTCGAAAAGCTTTCTTACCTTTTTTTCGTTTTCCGCTAAGCGCTATAGATGCCGAGTTAAAAGGGTGGGTGTTCAAACACCCCCCTCCCCCGCCCCTGCACGATGTGGTTGGCGTCGAGCACAGGCAAGGCGCGGGTTAACATTAATTGTGATATCTGAAGCTTTCGCATTTAGCCAGGTTGCCATACGAGTCAGCTGTCGTATAGATACTTACCTCGATGAACTTAATTGGCTCGATTGGCTCGATTGACTCACACGACAGTCAGCGGCACCGGCACGCTTAGCTTACTTGACCTATATAGGACGTTGACTTGACCGTTGTGCTATTCATCATGCTGTGAGATGCGGATCGGATGGCGCAGGACCTGCATTGGACCGGCGATGGACGCGTGATCCGCGTGATCAGACTGCCGCGTGATCAGACTGCAGCGTAATCAGACTGCCGCGTGATAGAACGAAGTTGCTGATATTGTCACCGGTTCATTTATTGCAAAAACAATATCGAAATACCGAAATACTTGAAGTTGACCGCGTCATAGCAACTTCAGTCCCACGTGTTAATCCGTAGCCCGCTTGCACTTTGGATTTTGCACGGCCTGCTGAAGGGGGAGGGGGGGGGGGAGGTGTTTGAACAGTCCCTCAATCTCGGCTCCTATGGAACGTAGAGCAAAAAGAAGAAGAAATATGTTCGAAGGCTCGTTGAAAAAATAGAAATTACTTTGTCATAAATTGGCTCAGGTCGATATTGAGATCACGAAAGGTCATCAAAGGCCAAAATGTTAAAATCAGGCCTTTATTCAGGTATGCCGGCCATTATATTGGGAACTATGCAGCTAGGAACAAACGGAACAAACAATCGAAAGCTCATTATGCAATCCAGTGTTTATTTGTCCACAGATTTGACCTCAGACCAATACGGGTCAGGTCGATTGGACCTCAGAATCCAGGGGTCATTAAAGTCAAAACGCTCGTATTCTACGAAAATAATTTTTCGTTAATAACTTGTGATCTAATAAAGCTAGGACAATTATTTTTACACAACGTATTTCTCTCATCAATGCGCTTCAAAACGTATTGATAATGTCCTTGAAAGGTTACAAATTTTGACCTAAGGTAAAGGTCAACTTGTTGACCTAAATAGGTCATATTGCATGTGAGTCGATGCGCCTGGACGAGACGAACCCACTGGTGTCTTTCGTACGTTTCCATCTCATCTCCATCAAAAGCTAGCAAAGAAAGAGTGGATGACCTATGGTGACCTGAGATGACCTTTATAGGATTCCCTGTTCATAACTTGCTCTTTGTTCATCAATAAAGCCCCATTTAACATAAATTCTGAATAAATTTAACTGAATAAATTGAATTGAGCTGAGGTCAATTATATCACAAATCCGGGATACACTATTTGTAGTATGTACCTATGCCCTCATGCAATCCTGGAAGTGTCATATCTATCCCTCAAACACTATGGCCAAAAACGGCGGCACTGCGCGCTGCCGTTTTTCGCTATTTAAAAAACGGATGGTGTTCAAGCACCCCTCAGCAGGGCGTGGGTTAACCATCAAGTACTGTCTCCACGTGAACTTGTTTTCGCTCTTAAAAATCTTATCTCCTATGTATACACGACACTACACAGCAGACCGAGGATACAAAATCAATTACAGGGTTTTTTGATGACGAAAAGGTAAGAAAACCGAAAGAACATATGAAAACGAAAACTCAAAACAAGTTTGTGGGCTAATACTTTTTCCACACTTCCGAGCATTGTAGATTATCCGTTCATCATACGTGTACGAGGTGCTATCAACAAGTTTCGCGACTTTTCGTATCAACGCAGAATTTCTCACCTGATCTGTATTTAGCCATCATCCCCTTCGAAATAGTTCCCTTGCACAGCTATGCACCGCTCCCAGCGCCTCTGCCACTGTTGGAAGGCCTGCTGGAAGTCTTGTTCTTGGAGCGTGTTCAACACCTCCTGCGATGAGCGCTGGATCTCCTCTATGGTGTCAAAACGGCGGCCCTCCAGCTTGGATTTCATCTTGGGGAAGAGGAAGAAGTCGGCAGGAGCCAGATCTGGCGAGTAGGGCGGGTGTGGAGCGACGATGGTGTTGGTCTGTCCGAGGAACTCGCGTGTTTGCAGCGCAGTGTGGGCTGGCGCATGTCGTGCTGCAGCACCCAGTTCCCGTTGCGCCACAGGTCAGGTCGTTTCCGCCGTATGTCCTCCCTCAGTCGCCTCATGACGTCACAGTAGAGGGCCGCGTTGACAGTCTGGCCCTGGGGGACGAATTCGAGGTGCACAACCACGTGGATGTCGAAGAACACGACCAGCATGCTCTTCGTCGCACTCTTCACCTGCCTCGCCTTTTTCGGCCGCGGTGACTGAGGGCTTTTCCACTGTTGACTGAGGGCTTCACAAGATTGCTGCTTGGTCTCGGGGTCGTATCCGTAAATCCAGCTTTCGTCACCTGTGATTAGCCTCGACATGATGGTTGGGTCCTCCTGGGCACGTTGAAGAAGATCTTCACAGACCTCGACACGCTGTTGTCTCTGCTCAGGAGTCAGAAGTCTTGGGACAAACTTAGCAGCGATTCGTCGCATGTTGAGATGTGAAGTTATGATTTCCTGAGCGGACCCAAATGAAATATTGCCAATGTTAGCCACCTCTTCAATGGTTATCCGACGATTCTAACGCACCATACGTCCGATTTCCTCAACATTTTCAGGTGTTACAGCCGTTGACGGTCGTCCTGGTCTGGCGTCGTCTTCCAGCGATGTTCTTCCGCTTCTGAATCTTGCGTGCCACTCGTAGCACCTCGCTTTGCTTAAGGCATCGTCGCCATAAGCTTTTCTGAGCAGTGATGGCGTCTCAGCTGCTGTTTTTTCCAAGTTTCACACCAAATTTAATGTTGGCTCTCTGTTCAATCTTCGGATCCATCGTACCAATCGCAGACGGGGTTCCGGAGAGGGTTCCTCAAGTAGGCGTAGCACGGGCCTGAAAACTCGCACCGTGTCGAAACTCGCACCAGTTGATCCCAAGGAATGCTAGTTAATATCCCCATGCGCACGCAACCGCCACTAAACCCGTCCGGACTGTAGCGGCAAAGTCTCGGAACGTTTTCATGGCACCTCGTGTATGTGTATGTATAGAGAGACTTGTCAATTGTAAATAGTATTATCAGGTTAGAAGACATCGGTCGCAACTCCGTGAGAAAAATAATGCATGCATAATGCTCTATATCCGTATCCGTTACTTAACTGCTTTACTATTAATGCTTCCAAAATGCAACATATGTTCAAAAAAAGCTTAAAATTGCATAACATTTGAGTAGTACCTTTTAAAGAAGTGTGTCCGATCCAGCTAATGGCAGACCCGCGAAGAAAACTATCGCCTCATAGTCCTGTCCCTGGCTCCTTCTCATATCAAAACATGGTCAGATTTAGCGAAGTGAGAATAATTATTCAGCTTTGATGACGATTCTAAATGGTTCGTTTACAGAGACGTTCCCATCTTTTTTTAAATTTGATACGTGATACAGCCAGTTTGTTCTGTTTTACCAGGCCAGCTGGATTTGAGAAGTTCATCCACAGTCGTTTGCAATAGATTGGTTTATTAAAAAAAGTATTTGGGGGAAAAGTACCTCCAGAGTTTTGTGTGTAAACACGAGAACTGCATCGTAAAGGACAATTAAGAATGTAGATACGAAAAGGCACATCTTCCAATGCAAATTGCAAACGATTGACGACAAACTTTACAAAGTGAACTATAATGTTAGAACAGGAGAAATTTCCACTACCACATATCAACTTGAAGTTTCCCTAAAAATGTCTCTTAAAATCGCATTTTTAGAGATGTCTAGAAGGTGTTCCCTTACGTTTTAACTCAATATCAGTAAAATGAATAAACTGGTCCAGAACCAAAATGGTTTTCTTACATGTATTTCTGCATGTTAAAGAGCTCTTAACCTTGCCTTTAGTAATGAATGGCGACCCCGGCACCCGTCCATCACCAGCCGCAGTTGGTCACGTGACCGAGCGGGTCGCCCAGGGTCGACCGAGCGCGGTGACGATGGCCGACCGAGCGCGTTGACGATGGCCGACCGAGCGCGGTGACGGTGGCTGACAGAGCGCGGTAACGATGGCCGACCGAGCGCGGTGACGATGGCCGACAGAGCGCGATGACGATGGCTGACCGAGCGCGGTGACGATGGCCGACCGAGCGCGGTGACGATGGCCGACAGAGCGCGATGACGATGGCTGACGGAGCGCGGTGACGATGGCCGACCGAGCGCGGTGACGATGGCTGACCGAGCGCGGTGACGATGGCCGACCGAGCGCGGTGACGGTGGCCGACAGAGCGCGGTGATGATGGCCGACCGAGCGCGGTGACGATGGCTCATTGCTACAACTCGACCAGCTCTCTCATTCTCTCGACAAGCTACACGGGAGTACTTCGTCACATAACTCAATTAATACAATATACGACCTTTAAAGACATGAGGATTTTGCTGCGCACTTCTTTAGGCCAATCAACTGAGAAGTTTATATATACCACGATATTATACAACGTATAATATCCTACCCTGGAAACGTGGGGTGTATGACTGATTAGGATATAGAGTAGCACGGATAACACATGCTGAGTCGATTTGAGGTGTGTTGGTGAGAACCAGCCAGCACCTGCCCTACTTGGACTTGCCGAATTACATGCTTTTGCCGAGCTGAATTTGTCAGAATAGCTCAACATCGAGTTATCCTGACAGATTCGGCTGGGCAAAACATGTTCGGAAACCTCGAGTAACACAACACGCCTCAACGCGCCTCAACACGGTTTACCAGGGCTACTCTACAATCTACATCCTATGCACTGTCATATAACGTTTCCAGTGGGTGATATTATACTTCAAGGGACTATAAGATTCTCCCACTTTTTGAAGTCAGCAGTGTTTTTTAATACAAGGGAATAAATTAAATAGTAAACTTAAGTCATTTTGTTAGGTCATGTCTGCGCCCACCTGAAAATGCGACTTACGTTAGGTTTGCGCTCCACGCGTAATTGATTGCTCGGATGGTGACATGATAGTATTACTTTAAACACGTCGAAAATCGAAATTATTTTGTTACCATTCCTGCCGTTTTGCGTTATTGCAAGCGGTATTTAAAGGGAATAGTCTACCTTTAACATGGGGTTTTGAACTGAGATAGCAAAATTGTAGCTTGCATATTGAAACGCCATGGCACAAGGCAGCTTATCTGAAAACTAACTATCAATGATTCAAGAGCAAGTTTTGTGTTCAAACCGCTTCATTTATACCAGATTGATGAATTACACCAGATGCGAGCTGACGTCATTGAAAACAATATTTGCAGTTGAGGTGAACCGATTTTGGCTAAATTTAGCCTAATTATTGGCGGTCGTCTATCATTAGTACGCGTTGCTCCAATCACGAGCTACTGCTAGCAAATGACGCATCTTTTCACGAGAATGATTTTGGTAATTTCCATTTCAAAATCCGTTAACAATTGACAAAGTTATTGATCATTTACTCATACAATGTTAAGGTGAACCTGCGCAGTGCCAAAAACTTCCGGGCGTGAAGTGTGGCGTCAGCTATGGTAGGTGTTGGTATTATTGTTTTCGTGTGAAATATGACTGCATTTGACAGAATTACCGATGGCGTCATGCTGAGCTTTGACACGAGGCCAAACTTCGTCCATGGTGGCGGGGTGGTCCATAAGTCCTCATTGTGTGTTACCAGCCTAACAATATCCATACTGAAAAATGTTTGTGGTGTAAGAAATAATGCAGCTACCTTAGCGAGAAACCCCT
>JARFNZ010139045.1:0-10634 GCA_031763405.1 Balanus nubilus
GCCCAGCGCTTTTGTAACTACCCAGCGCCTTTCTAACTACCCAGCGCCCTCCTGACCTCCCAGCGCCATTTTAACTACCCAGCGCCCTCCTAACCTTCCAGAACCCATCTGACTCGCCCTTCTGACCGCTCAGCGCCCTCCTTACTACTCAGCACCTTCATGACCGTTCATAGCGCTCGTGAAAGGCCAGCGCCCGCTGAAGGGCCCAGCGCCCTTCTGATCACTTAGCGTCCTTCTAAACGTCCAGCGCCCTCCTGACCGTTTAACGACCTCTGAACCACCCAGCACCCTTTTGACCTCCCGGCGCCCTCCTGTCCCGACATCACAAAGCCTTTATGACCGCCGAGCGCCCTTTTGGCCACTCAGCGCCCTCCTGACCGCCTAGCGCCCTCCTCACCGCCCAGCGCACTTCTTATCACTCAGCGCCCTTCTGACCACCCAGCGTCCTCCTAACCGCCCAGCGCGTTCCTAATCGCCCAACACCATTGAATTTCTGGGGCAAAACTGGTTCATAATCGTGTGCTTTTTATGATAAATTATGAATTTCAAAATTATACCTTTTGGACCTGACCTTGGCCTGACCTTTACTCGAAATGGGGTCAGATGGTGAAATGACCGTTACCATCGAATTCTACATCTGAAACAACCCATAAAACATGTGACACATGGCTTTTATGTAACTTTTGCACATAGAGACCTTTTGTGACCTGACCTTGACCTTGACCTGTAATTAGCATGAGATTCATACTCTAGCAGTCCTTTCCTCTAATACTTGGCAATATTTTGGATGAGTTTGGACTTGCTGCTGTTGATAGTCTGGTCTCTGCAGCCAATAAATCGAAAACAGGTGGTTTTGACCTTTTGGCCTGACAATGACCTGATATTTGACCTTGATTATAACATTTTAAGTGTGCTTTAGGGTGGTCTTCTCAAGAGCTTTCTTTTGCCGCTTCGCGCGTCCCGCTGCGACACTTGGTTCGAGAGTTACCGGGGTGTAAAATTTACCCCCCCCCCCCCCGCTTCGGCTGGAGACCTCAGCGGGGCGCGGGTTAAAATACCCTAGAGATACTGGAAATAAAACATATCATCTGAGGTCATAAGAATTCAGTGACCTTGATTCATCTTTGAGGGTCGTGACCTCATTGGAAACCATAAAGGTCACATATAGCGACGCCTGTTTACATACTCCTGAACAAACAAAAATCAAGAAGCGTGCGAGTTATAAGCATCGAAATGCCACGCATTTGCGCTTGACATAACTTTGAGAAAAAGGTCACAGGTAACGGGTTGTGAGGGTTACGGTTTCGAAATTTTGAAGGTAGGTGTACAATTTGCCAATAGTTAGGTACCAAAAATTTCGTCGCGATTCGTTGATATCTACGCAAGTTATTGCCTAAAAAACGAGGGGGGTTGCATCCGCCCCCTACCTACACTGGCAAAAGTAGGGCATCATTTCTTACTTTGGGTAAGCCAAAAAGTTTGCCTCCCAACTTGAACGTAGTTCCCGCGCCCTTGACGACACCCCATTAATGGCAGTTTCAAAAGCTTTCCAAATTTTGCTTTTGCTTCTCTTCAGATATTTGGTTTACGAGATGCCCATTGTCTCAGCCCATGTCAATCGTGATTTCATAGTTAATTTGTGAAAACCTTGGGACAAACTGGTAGTATATAATTTTACCTTCTTTTACCCCAGATAACCGTGATGTTTACCCGCGCGGCGCTGGGGTCACCAGCCACCTTCCGTTGGCTGGGGAGGGGGGGGCGTTTTTTGCCCCCTCGCCAACTTCCGAACTAACAGTCTGATCGTGACACGTGTGGTGGCGATCGAAAGGTTTTAACGAGACGAATCTAGGTCATACCTATCATTTTCTTTTCAATGTCAGACGTCAGGTCAAGGTCAGTTCAAAGGCAAAAAATCATGTATTTTCGCATTTTGGCCGCAGAGACCAGGCTATTTGTTTCTTTATTTGTGTTTAAGGGCGCTTCGACATCGATGGTCATTTTGCGCCCGGAGACCAGACTATCAACAGCAACGTGCCTAAACTCGGCCAACACTTCCAAAGATCAGGGAAGGTAATGCTAGAGTATGACTGCCACAGTCAGTACAGGTCAAGGTCAAATTCAGGTCACCAGAGGTCACTATGTGATGTCGTGTGACAAGTTTCATAAGTTAATTCAGCCAGAAAACTCGATGGTTACGTTCATTTTGCCATTTGTCCTCACATTCAGGTCAAGGTCAGGTCAAAAAAGGTCAAATTTGAATTTTATATTTTGTAATAAAAGACACATGATTATGATTCAGTTTCGTCTAAGCGACCCATTGGTGTCATTTGTCCTTGCGTTCGAGGTCTGGAAGTGCCCAAAGCGCATTTTTTAATGACATCATTACCCTGAATAGGTACACAATAGTCATCTGGGGGTGAAAAGTAGAGCTATTTATTTCAAATGTGGCGTGTTGATTACTCACATGTGATTCTCTGACATGTATAACGTGTCTTTAATTTACACAAATTTAGATTTTTGAACCCATGAACTGGATTTTTATTTCAATATTTTTTATTTTATTTTGGGGGTCAAAAACCAAATGCTTGCAAAATCCGAGATAGCTGTTTTGTAGACAATGCCATTTCCTTCCTTTTGACATTTTCGGCTGCAATGATTTTAGACCGAGAATTGCGTGACATGACGTCACTAAAACGACATTTTCGAAAAAAAATTATCGGTCAATTTTACCAAAATTGTCTACGAATGTGTAAAAATGTATGCCAGATAAGGTAAAAGAAGTTTCGCGTTGATATGCTGTTCCGTTTTTTAATTATTCGGAATGTTCGCTTGGGGGGTGGCGGAAAACGCCCCCCCCCCCCCGCCAATGGCGGGTTAAACGATTTATCGACTTGTATCTTGATGTGCTAACAACGCTTTTAGGGAAAGTCACTTATTGTCTACGGAAGCCGTGTTCGAGCGAGTGAGGCGCTCACACGTCCTCCCAGACACGAGAACAGGCACGATTCGGTTTATACATTTATGAGGTTTACATTTTGCTCGCCCCTGTAGCTCAATAGGGGGAGCGCTGGGCTTCCTGGTAGTGAGAACCCAGGTTCGAGTCGCTCCGGCGCTCGCTATTTGCTCCGAGTCCTGACTGGGATAGCCTGCGGTCGGTGGCAGCGGCCGCACTCAAGCCTAGATGACGTCAGTGAGCGGGGCGTGTCGTATCCGGCCATGTTGGGCACGTAAAGCGTCCGGAGTACATTCTGCCGGCTACCCGGAGTTACCCGATCGGACGGTAGAGGCTACGAAACCTACGAAACAAGCTCCGCCATCATTACCCACCCCCCTACATAGCGAACTTTATTCCTTCGGGTTATCATCGCATTGGCAGGGTTTCAACCAAGCAAACGAATGTTAGTTGTAACTTATATATAAATAACAAAATAAGGAATGAAATAATAATGACCAACAATTGAAATGATAATTGTTTATAATCATCAATGGAAATGAAATTTATATCAATAAGAATTAATTATTGCCTTCTTATGGCTGCTTGCACCAAAATACGCTCCCGGTTTTCCCCCGCTATTAAAAATTGATGGCGCCGCCCCTGCTTCTTTCTGCTTCTTTGATAGAGGCCCACTCCGGCAACTCTCTGCTTCTTTGATAGGGCTGACTCTCTGGCGGCTGACTTTGGTACGGGTCCCATCTGGCTGCTCTCTGATTATTTGGTAGGAGCCCGCTCTTGCGACTGCTTCTTTGGTAGGGGTCCGCTACGAAAGGAAGTGCTTTAATATGCAGCAGTTATCTTTTTGGTAAGGATCCACTCCGATAACTGTATCTTAGGCAGAAAACACCTCACTGCAGTGACAAAGAGGCTGCAGGGCGGACCCTCCAAAGAGGCTGCAGGGCGGACCCTCCAAAGCGCGCAGTGGAAGACCATCGGAGGACCATCGGCCTGTGCCATTAGGACGACAAAAAGGTCTGAGCAGGCTCTCTGGAAACCAGAGAGGGAGGTCAGAGTGGGCCCCCGGGAAGGGGTGGCCATCGTGAAGCCACAGTGGGTCCTCTGTTGGAATGGGTCAAAGGGATCCTCTGTTACACCTAAACGATTTTTATGCAGATCGGAATGTTTCCGTTGTTGGTTAGAGTCGGCCCTCCGAAGACAGGTGCGGGCGTTGGGAGTCCTCAGTGGATAGGGCCTCTGTGGAGGGGCGCTTTATCAGCCTGAGGTGATGCCCTCCGTAATTCTTGGCCAGGGTAAGAGGGCCCTTGCTCAGCTTGAGAGGAACTCTATGGCAACCTGAGTAGCGGATCTTTGCGTAGTGCCTTGTTTGCTAATTCAGTAACTGCTTAGTGCAGCAAGCTCTGAGGTGAACTGTTTACAATTTGCTTGTGATATTTAAACTTGTAATAGTGACATAAAATCGCAAAACTTTATGGCACTCTAAAGCCCAACAACCTCGCCACCCTCGCCAGCACTCCCGCCACAGAATCAACAGTGAAATCTTATGAGCGAAGATAACTTTGTGTATGGGGGGGGGGGGCCCTGTGACCATGGGAGCCCACAGGCACGTACCTAGGACTTCGCCAAGGGGGGGAGGCGAATGTCTCCCGGGGGCCCAGTCGATTAAGGGGGGCCCTACTTGAGGGGGCCCACAACTACAAAAGCTGCACTCAATAACATGGAAATTCGATTATTTGTGGCAAAACTGAGTTTGGGGTTTGGGGGTCTGGGGTTTGGAGGCCACAGGGGGGTTTGGGGGCTCCCGCAGGGATTTGGGGAGCTTCCGCGGGGCTTTGGGGGCTCCCACGTGGTTTTCGGGGGCTTCCGCGGGGGTTTTTGGGGCTCCCGCGGGAAGTTTGGCCCCCGCTGGCCTTCGGCCCGCGGGGGCCCAAAACCCCCAAGGGGGAAAGGGGGCACACCCCTTCCGCCTCCCCCCCCCCTTGGGTACGTCCCTGGGAGCCCATATCGCTGACCACGGGTACTACCTTGGATAAATCCTGGATACGCCCTTGCACCAGCGCCGCGAGGGTTAATATCAATGACGTGTTGATTTAGTGGCCTCGTATTCCTTAGATGAATTTGCCGGCTTACTTGCGTAAGCCGACCGACTGCCCAGGTGGCCCGGGTCGGCCAGCCTGCAAGTCGCCCAGGCATGTCAATGGCCCGATCGATCCCATGTACTCACCCGGGGTCTGGCGGGCCGCCACAGGCCGACACCGCTAATCACACGGCCTCCCTCCGCCGCTCGCATCCCTCGGCCATGGCGCAGCCCCTAGTTACCAGCAGACCTCACAACCCAGCACCATACACGGACACCGACTGCCGCCGCAATCAGGGGCGTCCAGCTCACCACGGGGAGGACAGGGCCCGCCAATCGTGACGGCGGCAGAGGCGCAGCACGTCAAGACCATCACCACACAACCCCAAAAACCCGCAACTACACGCGACTGCAGATGGCCGGCGATTTCCCAGCCGCGCGGAGCCGTATGCATGGTGGTATTGGTGCGTCGTAAAATTAGCGACCGCAGCGGTACCTACGACGCAGTCGGCAGCGACGGTAAGGAGAGGTACCGAGCGCAGCAGTCTGGGGGCTAACGTGCCACGTGACCGCCGCAGACCCCTCCCGCCCGCGCTGCGCCGTTCAGATGCGGTTAGGTGCCGGTATCATCTGCGTGCGCCGTGCATTTTTGCGTCTTGCACGTGACATAGGTCAGCCGACGTAGGCCTACCTAGTGGCACGGTCAGCCCGTGCTAGGATTATAGTAGAATGAAATGCTGTCATGGCGAGGAGGGGTGTTTCGACATAGGTCTCTCTGTGGGCCTGTGGCTGTCGCTGCCGGTGGGCGGTAGCCGGTAGCCGGAGAAAAGTCAAATAGAAAAAGTCACAGGACAAGAAGTCAAAGAACAAAAACTGAAATGTGTTGCAGTTAAGGGAAATAATGACCTTTCAAAATAAAAATGGAGATTTGAAATGGAAACACGAGGAAAAAATAAATTGCAAAATCTCACATTTCCCATACATCACTACCAAAGAAAAATAAAAAATTTGAAGTCAAAGCTGGCAAGTGTTCCCAGGGGCGCGGGAACTACTTTCAAGTTGGGGGGCAAACTTTTTGGCAGACCAAAAGTAAAAATGATGCCCTTTAACCCGCGCCCCGCTGGAGGCAAATTTTATCCCACCTCCTGGATTTTCGCAAAGGCTTAAAAACGATATTGACAATTTTTATTTAGAAAAACATGTTTTAGTGACGTCATGTCAGGCCATTTTCGATCCAAAATCGACATATGTTCCATCGCTCATTAAAGGGAGATAATAACCTTTTTATTTTTGCACAACAAATTTCTTTTGATCCCGGTATGGTATTATAAAGATTATATTTTAATAAAAAGATGAAACGAAATTGTTTCCTTTTTCAATGTTGTAAGTTGAGAAAAATTATAAAATCAAATACTTGAATACTGTCCCAAGTGTCGACGGTGTCCTTCCTTACCAGTAACCAACCGCGGCATCTTCGGCGCTATTGTTACGCTTCTCCTTGTATTACGAATATTGTTTGAAAATAGAACGATGCTGCTAAATTATAAACGTGGGGGAAAAGATGAATTCGGAAAAATTTGACGTTGGTATGGCGAGACTATATGAGTTGAAAGTTTTTTTTAAGTCACTGCAACTAGATGCAATATGCCTGGTGTATGCCTTTTATTGTAAAACAAACGCTACATCGACTGTAAACAATTTGGTAATTCAAAAATTAACCAGTACTTGCCGAGTACTTATTTCTCTAGCGTGGAGCGCTTAGCAACTTTTACATCGAAAATCCCTCGATGTAAGCTACTGTATGAAAAAATGTGGTAAATTTACAATATATTTTCATCTCCTCTATCATTTTCCTAGGAAAAGGTCATTATTTCCCTTTAAGCATCGGGTTTAAAAGCAAAATACACAAATAGACCGTCAAAAGAACGGAAAAAACATCTTCTTCAAAATGGCTTTCTCGGATTTCTGATTTTGTTTATTTTTGAACCCCCAAAATTTAAAATGTATATTTTAAAAAAAAATGGCCACAAAATCAAAAATTCTTAAGTTGTCCAAAAAAAATGAAATAGGTATATGTGATAGAACTACGGTTACATATGAGCAATTGCTATACCAAATATCGAATCAATATCTTCACTTTTTGACCCCCAAATGGCTACGATATATGCAGAATCTGATGACGTCATTTAATTCAATTACATTTGATGTTTTTTCTAGACCACTTACGTAAAAACAAATGACACCATTGGATTCCTTGGACAACACTGCTTAAAAATAACGTGTTTTTAATTACAAATTACTAATTGCAAAATTTGACCTTTTTTATCTGACCTAACCTTCCCTTAAAATGGGTTCAAATGGTAAATGACCGTAACCATCGATTTCTACGTCTGAAACAACCCATAAAACATGTATCACACGGCTTTTATGTAACTTTTGCACATAGTGACCTTTTGTGACCTGACCTTGACCTGTACTTAGTATGAAGCTCACACTCTAGCAGTGCCTTCCTCTAATACTGGGGAGTATTTTGGTTAAATTTGGACTCGCTGCTGTTGATAGCCTGGTCTCTGCAGCTAATAAATCGAAAACAGGTCATTTTGACCTTTTACCTGACCTTGACCTGATATTTGACCTTGTTAGGAAAATGTTAAGTGCGCTTTAGGGTTGTTTTTTCGAGAGCTTTCGTTTACCGCCTCGCGCGTCTCGCTAAGACCCCTGTTTCGGGAGATACAAGGGGGGGTAAAATTTATCTCCCCAGCGGGGCGCGTTCAGCTGGAGACACCAGCGGGGCGCGGGTTAAAGCTGTTCTTCTAGAAAATAAACATATTTTTGCCAAGTAGATAGTATAAAATACTCTTGATAAAACATCTGTATGCTGAAGCCTTGGAAATTGACGGGAGATGGCGGGAAAACTGATCGCCAAAACGTTTTTTTGCAGGAGTGTGGGAGCGGTCTGTGGAACCGGTGGATCGTTCGTGTCATATACCGTGCAGTGATTTGATTTCCAGTGTCCCAACCAGTTTTTAGTGCTTATATTTACCGTGCTAAAGGGCGACTAAAGCATGGAATAGTCACAGGCCGTCGAGTTGGTTCCGCGTGTGCCCGGTGCTCGAGATGGCCTTCAGATACATAGATGGCACAAAGAACCGGCGTTTAGAGCACTTAGGATACCTGTATGTTAAGGATTTTTTTACAAAGAGAGCAGTGATACTGTTTACTTCAAGTACTCTCTTTTTACGGCGGCAACGCGGGAAGTGTACGGGAAGGGGAAAGGTGATGGCAGGCGGCGCGTTCCAGAAGACCCGGGAGCACAACCATGCTGCAGATATTTGGGTCGTGGAGAGAGCCACAGCAAGGGCTACTATGAAAAAAACAAGCCCAAACAACATGTGAGCCTGTGAATGATATCAGGGTTGCAGTAGAGCAGCAAATGTCGGCAGCAGCTCTTGCCATCTCATCCCGGAGTGCAGACCAGGCCAGGAATATAAGAAGATATTGTCAGGAGGTCTCAGGTGCCAAGGCTGACTCTGCTACAGCACAGGTGGAGGTCACACAACACCTCCAGGAAACTCTGATCAGACCAGGACGACCTGCAGAGAGATTTCTGCTCTATGCCAGCTCAGGGATGCAATGTATGAGGGGGAAGAATCCTCATCTTTGGCACGGATCGCTCTCTGGTTGACTTGGCAATGAGTGGCAGCTGGTTCGAGGATGGTGCATTCAAAGCTGTACCAAAAGTGTTCACACAGCTGTACCAAGTGTTCACACAGCTGTACATTATTCAGTGTGAACGATATGGCCTACCCAGTAAACATGCCGACGTCATCCCGACGTCGGCTGCACGTCGGGCGCGTCAAGCCAGTCATTTAGTCAAGTCGCTTTGAGTTATGTGTTTGCGAGCGAGACCTTTGCAGATGTTACGGTGCATCCAATTCCAAACCCTCAATCCTGCCTGTGAAGTGATTGTAAAACTGTCTTCCTTAGGTATGGTTGGGGCATTTGGGGTATAGTGAACTGTTTTTGGACTGATAATCCATGCCTATTCAAGTAAGTGTAATACTGTCACGCAGTGTTTGAAAACACAAAGGGTGTTCGTGAATGTTCATTTCATGGTTTCAATGCATTGATCAGACATTGTATTACACAATACACTTTTTGCCTCTTTCCCTTGTTGTCGCCCCATGATCGCCAACGATCTATTGTGTGCTTATTACGGATATGGGAGGATCATGCACAGAAGACAAATTGTTGGTGCTGTGGGGTCTGGGCATCCCCACAATGTTGCAGAAGAGAAACAAATATCAGAAGAATCAGAAGGTAAATAAATGTAAGTGGAAAGTGTTTGACCTTGGTGTGTAGGGTGCTGTGTAGAAACTGCCTCCTTGGTCATGGATCCTGCCACGGGAAGCGAGAAAAACCTAACTAAACTCCAATCAGAAGAAATCCAGACAATTCTGTAGCTAAATCCACGATTTAAGAAGTGAGTAAGCTCAGGAGTTATTATTACAGAAGTAATTATAAAGTGGAAAAGAATGACATGAAATAATGCAAACAAACCCAGAGCGAACCAAAAAGAGCGGAAATCAGGCAGTTACGTCTGAGAACAGGTCGGTCACAAAAATATATGAAAATCACAAACACAGCAACATATTGAGGCAAAATATGGCAAGATTAAATACAATCAAAATACAAGAAAGCAAAACTAACCAGGGACAAATCATATTAACAATAAGACCACCACAGTGTCACCTAGTGGCGAGTCAAGGTAACTGTTAGTTGTGCCATCAGCGGCATGGTGGCGCAAGGATATTTAGAAACATTGACGATTTCATGCTGTGTCGGAGAATGCCCCAGGGTCAGATAACTTTTATGAACCACTTCAGGTTTCCCCCACAATGTATCTTGAACAGCCTGAACACAAAGTGGAGTTGGATCCCATCACTGCCTTTACCACTCCATTTTTTTCCGAACACACCTAAATGAACTACGATACACTCAGGCTAGAGCAGATTCTTTTGTAGGGGAAACCACACGAGGAAACCGCTAGTGCACCATTAAACAGGGTCACAGATTCACATATGGAAGGATTCATAGCCAAAAATTTGCAGATATTAAAATTGTGTCGATGACTGTGAAATAACAAAAGGCATAGACCAAAAAACGTCCAGACAAAAAAATATGGAAACAAAAAACTGTGTAGACAAAAAAATGTGACAAAAATTTGCATATACAAAAAACTGTGTGGACAAAAAATGTGAAGACAAAAAATTGCGTAGACGAAAAACTGCGTAGACGTAAAAATGTGCAGACGAAAAAATGCGCAGACGAAAAAATAGACAGACGAAAAAATGCGATACGAAAATTAGCGCATACAAAAAAAATGTGAGACGAAAAAATGCTAGACAAATAAATGTTCAGACGAAAATCTGCGGACGAAAAAATGTTCGACCAAAAAACCGTCATGGAATCTATTTAGGTGGCCGTTCGGGGCAGGTGCCCTGGGGTGGTTTTCGACTCCATCTTGGATTCTATCACGTGTCTTTTTATGGTGAACGCTTGGTAAATACGCTCAAATACAGCTACGCTGGAACGCAAACC
>JARFNZ010139056.1:0-10634 GCA_031763405.1 Balanus nubilus
TCAGCGTCCTGCCGTGTGGGTCGAGAGCGAAGAGTGGAGTTGGCCAGGAGTTGAGAGGAAAGAGCCTCCGGCTCCCCTCCGACTTCGGCGCCAAGGCAATGCAGTAAGCATTGCAATACCGACCTCTAGTTTTGAATCTTTGATAGACGGAGGCTTCTTAGCTGTCACATTTTTGTTTTTGTGGCATAAAACAGTTATTTATGAAAATTAAAGAGCTGATTTGGTGGTCTGTATCACAATATTATATTATTTTCCTATAAATTTAGTCCGAACCTTTTGAATGGTCAGAATTGCGAGATCAGAACCAACGCTAAGCGGAGGTTGTTGCGCAGGTCCTCATCCCTACCGTCCTATCGGGAAATTCCGAGTAGTCGGTAGAATTAGACCGAATGTTTTACGTGCCCAACGTAGCCAAACGCGGCCCGCCCCGCTTACTGACGTTATCTGTCCTCGAGTGCGGCCACTGCCACTGCCACTGATCGCAGGCCATCACAGTCAGGAGCAAATAGCGAGCGCCGAGGTTGGTCAGAAGTCCAGCGCTCTCCCCACTGAGCTACTGGGGCTGGAAAACATCGGTGTTCATGACAAATATCTGTGTAATAAATTAATATTGTTCCCATGTCATCCTAACAAGACGCAAGCATTATTGGGCTATATGATTGCTGATTACAAAATTAACTGGAATTAATGGAACTTTTATAAACTTTTTAGGTGTCTTGGAATCGGATTCAGATTCGATTCCTCCACTGAAATATCGATTGGAATCGGAAGCAGCTCCGTCTGGCTTGACATAAAATTGAAATCGATTCCGCTGAAGCGGAACCGAGCACAGATTTGTCTCTTGCAACCACCAAAGGGTGGAATTTTTAATTACGTGAGACACTTAACATGTTTTGCGTTCCCCTATACTTCCCCGGTTCGCCAACTCCTTCGAAGGCCCTCCTGTACGGCTGGAGCAGAAATAAACGGACAACACATGCGTGACAAGGAAATTAAACCAAGGAGAACGAAATATGTTGCCCATTGAAGTTCCAAAATGTCCGACAAAGTTCTGTTTCCCCAGAAATATTTACCGGAGATCAACTTACATGATACACCGGCTAGGATCCCACTAAGCCAGATAACAGGACAAACGAGCTGCGCTCCGGGTACTGATCCGACAGGCAGAGGGACACGCGGTCGGCAATTATGGCAGCCTATGCGCCGCTCGAGGGCGTAATCACCTGTTGGCCTGGGCATACCCGTGAGGCAAACTGAGCTGCGAGCGGAGAAAAATCAACAAAAGCCTGGGCAGTAAATTCAGGCTAGGAAACCTTTGGAATTTGGTTTCACGTTACGAAATGCAGCAAGTACTAGAGCAATCGTAAAGTCTCAGAGCTGCGGTCGGCATTAGCGTGTTCGGGATAGCTGTCTTTTGTATGGTATTTCTCCGAAATATATTTTCCAAGTCGAGCATCATGTTGCGAGTTACCTTCGTTTTTTTCCTTCTCCTGCGAGCGGTGCGAGTCCGTTCCGAGTGATCCAGGAATCGATACAGCTCGCCGGCTGCGGGTGGATCCTGCACTACAGCTCTGGCCGTCCGTCACCATCACTATGTGAGGATCCAGCAGGATCCGACGGGGTCCAGGAGCATTTGTCGGGATTCAGCAAGGGTCCAAACATGACTGACGGCAACATGTCAATTTGAGCAAGTGTCCCGGGCGTCCGCGTTCGCCGGAGACTTGACAACACCAGTCGGCTGTGTCGGCAGGATGCTGTCCCCGGAGGACGCGCGCAGTCAGTCGAGTACTCCTCCAGAGAGGGTCACTGGGACAGGGAATTGCTTTTCCATGATTGGTCGGCGGTGCCCCGCGTCTGACAGCTCTGGTCGGCGGTGCCCCGCGTCTGGCAGCCCTGGTCGGCGGTGCCCCGCGTCTGGTAGCCCTGGTCGGCGGTGCCCCGCGTCTGGTAGCCCTGGTCGGCGGTGCCCCGCGTCTGGCAGCTCTCACCCTCACGGAAGTACCCTCTCGCGCTCCGGGAGGCCACTTGGTACAAGTGCATGGATAATGGCTTCTTCTCTACGATAAGTGAAAGTTATTTTTCGACGTCACGCGATGGAAAGGGAACTGTTTTTAACCCAACATTGGCTGGGGGGGGGGAGGCGTTTTTCGCCCCGCCCCCTAAGCGTCCCCCCAAGCAAACTTTGGACCACAGGTCATCTGCAGTCAGGTCACCAGGTCACGACAACTGACGACAACTGAGGACACTGACAACTGACGACAACTGACGGCAACTGACAACTGACAACAACTGACGACACAACATTATGATTAATTTTGAAGTTGACCTTACAGGGCAGATATGTATATGTTTTGAAGCTCCTCAACGATGAGAGAAACATGATGTTGCCAATATTGTTGTCCTAGCTTTATTAGGTCTAAGGTGACTTGGGAGAGCATTTCTCTAGAAAACAGACATACTGTCTTCGATGACCTCTTGTCCTTGAACCTTAAATTTTGACCTGAGCTCAAATTTGACAATAATGTTGCGTAAAAGCATGTCACGAGCATTCGATTGCTGTTTTCTATTTCTGGCTTGTTCTTATAGTTCCCAAGATATCTAGTGGTTTCTTGGGCAAACCGATACAAATTTGACTTTCGATTACTTGTGGTAACTTCAATTTTGACCTGAGCAAAGGATGTTTTGACCTAGACTAGAGGGGGAGGGGGAAGGGGGGGTGGAGAAAAACGCCTTCCCCCAGCCAACGGAAGGTAGAGACCTCAGCCAATGCAGGGTGAATTGTATTGAAATTCGGCTAAAGTTTATGCCACCAAGATCCCGTACCAACACTCAATAGTTTGTAAATATAGCTCAGCAAAAGTGCAGTCAGTAGTGGCATATCATACAACTATTCTGATAACATTAAGAACACTTTGCTTTAATATGTTCACGCTGTTCGTGCAAACTAACATGAAAATGTGACTATAGTTCATCCAAAAATAATTTTGCTGAGTCCCATCTAACTTAAGACTTGAATGTCATACGTGCATTCAATTTTTAGACCTCTGTTAACACGATAGTGCGTAATGCAACATAAACGAGCATCTTACCACGTGTGTTGAACCATTTACAGGCCTCCTGGCTCTATAATGTAACAAAGCTGTGTCGGCAGGAACATATGACTCTATGAGTTGACACTAGACGCGCCGAACCATGTCCCGACCACCGGAGAACCAGCTGCTGAACTCGGGTGGATCTTCCTCGAAGCAGCAGCTGCCGCAGCAGCGGAAGCAACCACAACAGCAGCAGGCGCAGCAGCAGCAGCAGCAAGGTCAGCCGGACGAACAGCAGCAGCAGCAGCAGCAGCAGCAGCAGCAGCAGAGGCAGCCTCCTGTGATGTGTGACGAGGCCGTCGCTGCGTTCCTCACCGACCGTCCCCAGTTCGTACAGCAGTGGCTGCGGCAGCGCGGCGGCAGCGCGCTGGCGGCCACCGTCACTCCTCCGGTAGTCCTCCGCAGCCGGAACTCCATCACGGACGACCTGTTCAGGGACCTGCTGGAGCAGCGGCGCGGCTCGCCGCCGCCGGCCACCAGCTCGGTGACGCCCAGCTCCGAGGCGCTGGACGAGAACGAGCTCATGATCGAGCTGATCAGAGACATCGCCAACGAGTTTGATATCCACCTGCTCTGCAGGAAAATCATGAAGAATGTCGGCGTGCTGACCCGCGCAGACAGGGGGAGCCTGTTCCTCGCGAAGGGTTCGCGAGGTCATCGATACCTGGTGGCGAACGTATTTGACGTCATGGGTGATGATGAGGAGGAAGGTAAGTTGACATTGGTGTAGATGTGAACCTGTCCTGGGGGAGGGGGATCCGTCCCGCTGTCGGAAATCAATTCCCCTACGAGATGTTTCAATATCTTGAAAACTATGACAGATTGACAGATTGACGCATGCGTGGAAGGCTCAGCACTTTCAGAGGTGAAGAAGTGTCTGAACTATCTTAACCACATGTCTTAAACCCAGCAACTGTCTCCCGTCCCAATGATGACCTCATGAGGCACAATCACATCTTCAGTTAGGCGTGAATAACCGACGTTATCACGTACCTTTACACCAGGATGACAACTTCAGCTGACCATCAGCTCCAAATGGCGCTGACAGGATGACCATCAGCTCCAAATGGCGTGTTTTCACGATCGTCACAATCGATCGATCGACACAATCACAACGATTCCCTAATTCATCGATTTGTTTTGTCTTTGTATGTACCAGCATACATCCCATTCAAAAGGTTCGGATTCAATTTATTATATGTATATATATATATAATCTAAATTAATTCCGCTAACCGTGGAGCCTTTTACTTACCTCACCATCATGGGGCTTAAGGAATCTCAAACGTATATGTTGACCCAATGTCATTCTGGTCATGATCAGAATGACTGTGTCGGCGGTGGCTGAGACAGGTCAAATGAAATTACTGGCTTGATGGACCATGTCTGTTTTCTGACAGCGTATGGGCTCCTCCGCCAAATGTGCTAGCATTACGCGGTCAGATAAAAGGCCCTTGTTCTCCTAACATGCTCAGATTTTCAGCGCCAGCCTCTGACCTCATAAATTCATTTGCTCCGGGCTTGTATGACTTATGGAACCTACGTTACAGCAGGTTGTCCCCTGACCGCTTGACGCATGCTCGAGCGCAAGTTTAACGACAATCTGGCTGGAAGACATTAACATGAAGTCCTTTTTTTTCATTAACATGAAGTCCTAATCATCGAAATTATGGGTCAGCGATCGTCCCTGTAGTTCCAGCGATGCACCTCATAACATGTCGTGGTCTGATCCGCAGTAAATGTCCAGTTGAAGGCGGCTGGCGAGATTCGAATCCCGTTCGGCCTGGGAATCGCCGGCTATGTCGCACAGACCAAGGAGGCGGTCAACCTTGCTGACGCATACCTGGTGAGTGAAGCTAACTTCTCCTCGGTCTTACGGCCGGCTGCAGTGGCGGTTTCAGAGGCGGACCAACGAGCCACGGTGATCCCCGTGCTTGTGGGGCGTGACACTTTATTTTTATTGTGACGTTACACAGCTTCACAGGCGTTGACTATACTGAAGTTGGCTTCGACTTCTGGAAGGAGTTTTTTTTTTGTGTGACTGTGCGCCATTTCCCTCCTGGAATGCTCTTGCTGAAATGTGCGTTGTGTGTGGCAAAACTGCGTATGTCGAACATCGAGTGACAGCAATTTTAAGTGACTCGTGTAATAAATTATGTGACGCGCCAATGCAAACAAATTATGTATTTTTCGTAGTAGGTAGGCTGAGTTCTGATTTTATAGCTCTCCAACAAAATGTGCGAGAATGTGGGCGTAATGTTTTGCATACTGCGCATTCGGAAATGTCAAACTGTTCAAAATCGTTATCCGACCTGATTCGATGAGTGGATTGAACGATCGCCGTCCACCACTCACGACAAGCTTCGTCCTCAACACATATTGATCACTTGGTCCGCCGAGTCAAGCCAGACAGACATTCTCTCATTAAGTTTCAATAGCTGACAGCTTTACTGCTTAAATGATCGGAGTTTTTTTTCCTTGGTATACAGGACCTTCGGCTCCTCCGCCGAAATGGCTCATGTTGTTCCCTTCCTGCACCTATGCAGCAACACCTACAGGTCGGACTCCCAAGGAGGACGAAATGACTCACGTTTTCCCTGTTGCCATAGAACCCCCACTTCAGCCCGGAGGTGGACGAAATGACAGGGTACAAGACGGGCTCTCTGCTCTGTATGCCAATCTGTAACCACGCTGAGGAAGTGATCGGTGTGGCGCAGATCATCAACAAACAGGGAGAGGAATGCTCCACCTTCAACGAAGCTGATGTTCAGGTGAGGGAGCGTCCTATGGCACCGCCGTCATCAAGGCAAATGGTCGGGATTGCTCGGGGCAAATGCTGGGGATTGTCACAACCTGTGCCGCCTGACAAGAGCAACAAAGTTGAACGATCATGAATCAGTATTCAGGTATAATAAAAAAACGATATTATTTCAGTTGAGGGTTGCAAAATTAAATTACCTTTGTGCTCGTCAACTAATTTTAAGGAATAACTATGAAAAGACTCAATACCTTCGGTTCAAAATAGGCGACTCACACTAGCGTTTTGCAACCATGAACTCGCTAACCCATGAACACAGGCATTTGATAGCCCGTTGGTGCAACTCGTCCCCCCACCTCCACCCCAACCAAGAGTCAACACTCATCGGCGCCACCGTTCGGGAATACTTCAGAGGTATATTTACTTTTGTGATGGCACTACATCCCAATCTTGCCCGAAAAGTGTTCAATGTTTTTAAATTTGTCAAAAATCCCGTTTTGAAGCAGAATGCAAATGAAAAACGTCAAAATCGTCAATTGGCAGCTTCACAAAATGTCTATGTCGGATTTGCAAATTTGTTGAATGTTCATCCCAAAAAATAACAAAACGATTTTTTTAAATGCCGCAAAATTTACTATTTTGAAGATCATCAAATACCGGAATACATGTGAGAACTAGGGATTAACTATCTCCAAACCAAATTTTAAAGCAATATCCTAATTTGTGACTGATAAATATCTATATGTGAGGAAACTGATGACGCCATTTTTTTACTTGCGATTTTTTAAATTTCTAAACCACTTACGATAAAAATAAATGATACCATTGCATTTTTCGAGCAACATCTGATGCAGGAACATATATTTATTATTTTTAAAAAATGCTACTATTAAAATTAATCTTAGTTGACCTGCCCTTGACCTGACCTTGTTATAACCTTCACTGTATTGACTTAAAATGATAAAACAAACCTCACCATCTAATTATAGTCTAAAGCGAACAATTAAAGATGTGCCACAAGAACCATGTATAGCCTTGGGTATAGTGACCTTCGTGACCGGATCTTTATCTTGACCCGTAGTTATTATGAGAACTATACTCATATAGGAGGTACCGTAACTTAACATTGGAGATGTTAAGGTTAACATAACACAACGCAGTGTGTTCCCAGAGCTGTGCATTGTGCGGTCTCCACGGGTCTTATTGCGAAAATACCCCATTTTGACCTTTGACCTGATCTTGACCTGTCACGTGACCTTAACTTAAAAATTTCGAGCATGTTTTAGGTGCGTCTCGTTAAGTTAAAAGCTGTCAAATGCAATCTCGCGCGTCTTGCTGCGGTCATTGGCTCCGGAGATGATCTGGGGAACACTTTTTGCCCCCCCCCCAGTCAATAGTGTTCGGCTGAGACCCCAGTCAATGGCAGGTTAAGTCTTTAATCCGCATCCCGCTGGGCGTCTGGATTTTCCACGACATACTGGGGGGGGGGGGTGAACATCCCCTCGATCTTGGCCCCTATGAGACATAGACAAGACTATAGATAAACATCGTTCGAAAGCTTGTCGAAAATTATTTCGTAGCCATTTTGGTTATTTTTAGACTCAGGTAAATATTGAGGTCACCAGATGTCATTATGCTTTGCCCTGGTGGGGGTGAAAATGATCCCATCGTTTTTTTTCTTGCTGTGAAAAGACGGCGGTACGTAGCGTCTTACGTCGGACGTAGGCACAGCTGTTAAAGCGTCACTCCACACATTATGTGAAAATGTATACTTCATAGCCGAAATCCGAGGGGATCATTTAACCGCCCACCTGGGTGAAGGTTATGTGGAAATATGCATCACTTTTACACGCCTTCTTGCAGATTTTCCAGAAGTATTTGGTGTTTTGTGGTATCGGACTTCAGAACGCCCAGCTATTTGACCTGTCAATATCTGAATTCAAGAAAAACCAGGTAAATATGTGTTTCACGAACTCCGGCGGATGGTTTCGCAGTTTGCGTATTATGCATCTTGGTCCAGCCTAGTTGTTTGTCGCGCATTATTTATTTTCGCGTTCACATACACAGTTTCAAGTTGTGTTTATAATATTTTGATAATAAATCATGATATGTACCTATATGGACTTACTCCACAAGTCAAAACCAAAGTTGTAAAATTATAATAATAACTCAAAAAGGCATGTATTGGCAAAGCTTTCGATACAAAGTATCTTGATCGCTGCCGTAGTGTTAATAGATAGATACTTTGTATCGAAATATTTGCCAATACATACCTTTTTGAGTTGTTATTGTCATTTTACATTTGTCATAGATAAGTTACAATCAACACCAAACTCATGTGGACTTTGGTCTTTCGGAGCAATCGAAATGTATTCTTTTAAAATATTTTCGTCGCGATTGTTCGAAAAGGTTTTGAAGTCACGAACGATCCCTGACGAAGATGCGTTAAATACAGACGATGGTTCGAACGACCGAAACCTTGAAGAGTAAGTCCATATTAGTATCATAACTATTCAATCAACTCCACATGCTGTTCTTCAGTGAATTTTGATGACAATTTTCGTAGTACTTTCGGAACGAAAATTTCTTTAACTGGAACTGTTTGCAGATCCTTCTCAATCTGGCCAGAGGTATCTTCGTAGAGCAATACAGTCTGGAGAATTTGGTGAAGAAGATAATCCGCGAGGCTACGGACCTGCTGCACTGTGAGCAAGCTGTCGTGTTTCTCCGGGAAGACCATCACGAAGCGGTGAGCAGCGCTGGGCGATGGGGCCCCCAGTGGCCACCAAACGAGCCATTCTACTTGATTGAGATGCAAGTTAACTCTGACAAACGTCAGAACTCAGAAGTTCTACGTACCTAAAGGGTTCCTATGCGGCATCGTTAATTAAACTAACATGCAACTGTGAGGACAAAATCATGTAAATTCACAATGCAGAATACCCCCATGCCTCTCTTCTTTTTGTGAAGCACTTGGTGCGTGGCTCGACTGAGCGTTGACCCTCCGTGGTGACCTGCAGACCGGCTCGGGCGGAGAGTTGCCGTTCGGTCTGCCGCCGGTGCGGTCCTTGGACCAACTCTCCAGCACCGTGCCTGTGACCAGGACCACCTCACGAGAGAGCACCAACACCGAACAGGTCAGAAGGCTGCACCGTCCACCTGATACTCCGTCCAACCGTCTGTCTACACATTCCCAATGAATACAGCGTTTTAACCCTATTCATGTCCGGCTTTTTTGGCGCTATTTTTGTCCGGGGAGGGAGGCGATTCGCCCCCCCCCCCCCCCCCCTAAGATCTCAGCCCCAAAAGAGGTACATAACAAATCGGACGGTGGTGATGGCCTATGGCTATGGGGAGCTCTCTTTTATTAAATCATTATGACCTTAGGTCAATATCTTTAAGGTCAAAGCTTAAAACTCAGTATCATCAAGGTCAAGGTTCAAAGTAGAACATTGATTTTGACACCTTCGTGTTTCTCTCGTCAAGGCGGTTCGAAGCATATCTGTTTAGAGATGGTTAGGTCAATTACAAAATTTGCCTTCAGGCCAATGCCAAGGTCAAGGTCAAGGTGATCAAGGCAGGTCAAGTTGCATATTTGGAGACGCGCTTTAAGGAAACAAATTGCGATTGGTTTCATCGCTCTATCTTCATGCTATCGATAGTTGTTGCCAAAAACGTGTTCGTTACTTCGGATGACCTTGAATGACCTTTCAAGAGGCCATTTACAAAAAAATGGCCCTAAATCATCACAGAGTGTCGAAAATGACATGATCATGAATGAAAAGGACCGGTTGGGGATGCGTGTTAGAGGGATTGTTTTTGCCTTTAGTTTATAATGGTCAGGACACGTGACCTGGCCTTAGGTCACTGAACATTCAGGTATCGACTTCAAATTGTGCATGTAGATTTACTGGTATAATATGTCGGGGATGTATCGAGTTTTTTATTTTATCAAAAATGATTTACTTACTTACGATTGAAAAAATATACTTTTCAAAATCATGGAAATTTACAATCAAAACTTTAAAAATTGGAGATAGCCAAACCGTCTGAAAGTTTGCTAATATTTTTTCTTCTTCGAAATGTCAACTATCTACGAGTTATAAACTATGTCCATGGTTTTGGGTCAAAAACACCCGAATACGCCCCACAAACTGGCCGTTGATCCGCCTATGATGCAACTTTTTCCTCAAGAAAAGGCACACCATGGGATGCGCAATGAAAAGCTCGAAAAAGTCACCAAGTTTGGTGGCTGTCGGTCTATCAACATCTGCGCACCGGGCGAAAAACCTCCGGGAAGCTGATTCGGCCACCCGGACAGAAATTAGGCCGATCCAATGTAATTAGTTACAAGTTTACGAGCCGTATGTCGCTCATAAGTAAACTCCCAATGAGGGAATACTACTTTCGCGTGAGATATTTACCGAAATGACATCAACGTCAAGAGACGGAAGAAAAACAATATCCACGTTACATCCCGGATATTTCCGCACAATTGAACTACAAACAATTAATGTGATAGAACTACATAAATGGTGTGCAATGGATGGTGAAAGCATGCCTTGGAAACGAGACGTCAATACAGAATCATCTGTCGGACACAGAACACATATATTGTGCGTTGAACAAGATCGGAAACGAAAAAGCTTGCGTGAACAAGCTCATGCTTTGAAGATTTATACTGGCCGCCGGGCGGTCCCTCCGGCAAAGTTGGCCGGGCCTGTTTGTGGGTATGTATGTGTGTGTGTGTATGTGTGTGTGTGTGTGTGTGTGTGTGTGTGTGT
>JARFNZ010139067.1:0-18784 GCA_031763405.1 Balanus nubilus
TGTAAATTACATCATGGAACAAGATTGCGTTTTTCATCAATATCTTCACAACTCGTCGGTTTTAGGATATTTTAACACCGCCACTAATATCTGCATGCTTTGTTGGGTCGTTCTATCGCACTCACTCAACTTTTTCAAGGTGGACTATTTCCTTTAAATGATAAAAAATTGACTCCATATTATTGTCATAGCAACTGTGTTAAATGCTAAAAAATTGACTCATTTCTAGACAACCTTTCACCAAAAGCACCTGTTCCCCAAGTAAAGTTGCCATTCTCCAAAAACAAATTTTACCATCTGACAATAATATTGTTCACTCCATGGTCCATCCAATGCACTCATGCTTTTAACTGTTTGTGTCTTACCTATATGTTTTTTTTTTATTTGAAGCATGATTGTGTGGTGAGACAGTAAATCAAATATGATAAAGCAATTTTCTTCTATACATTTCTAACATTTTACATTTAAAATTAGCATTTTGGAACATACAAATTAAAAATTATTGTTAACCCTTTATTTATTAAATAAATAGTGTCTAAAATTCTTAACTATCAAAAGCAGTCAGCTGATTGTGTCAATTTTGTTTTATCTAAGTTGGGTGGATGATGACAAAATTTGACACACTTTTAAAACAATGTTGCATAAATATCCAACATTATTTTTTAACATCCAGGTGACTCAAGGATAATTAAAGCCATGATGCATCAATTGGTGTGTCATTTATCTTATAACGTTTATTTATTACTTCACAATAGCTGTTTGTCTATCAGCCATTTCTCCCTATACCTTCAGCATTAGACTGGATAAAAAATTGATGCATCAATAAATGATCCTTTGGCTCTAGTGCCAGCATCTGTGATGACTTAATAAAGGAAGTCAATGTTTTAGGTTGGTACTGTAACTAATGAAGACCATATCCAATATTTATGATGTTTTCCAGGATCAGAGATGTGCAGAACATGTGTTGTGGCATCATGCAAGTTGTGGTATGGTGGAAAATCAAAGAAGAAGAATGCAGAGAGCAGCAGTTATTTTTTAGGTTTCAAAAAGGCAAGACCAGACTTGCCTTTGACTAGACTTGTAAATGATTAAGCCTGTAAATAACTGATTCATCAGTGATTCCCATTTGAACCCTCAATTATTTTATTCTGATTCTTAACACCCTTCAGTGTTAAGTGAATCAATTCACCAATGGTTCACAATATAGCACCATGATTCAACTCTGATTCTGATTCTGATTCTGATTCACTTACAGGGGCTTACTTTCATATTCAGTTGGGTGGGCTTGGGCCTGCCCAACTTGGGCTTGAGCCCCCAACTTTGGCCAGAAAGTGGATCAAATCTGGGGAGAAGTCCATATCCTTTAGGATTTTGATGGTACTTTGAGCGATTTTGCCCACTTCGGCCCCTTCAAGTTGTTTGGAGAAGCTACACCCCTGTTCACTTACAAGTATTAAACTGTTCTTACTTGCAATACTAACCTTTTGACAGCTGCATAAGGCCTTTGATTACCTGATTGTGTCAGTTTCTTATCTGTGTTTCTTCTCTGATAGCACATTGTATGTGATGTTAGAGAAGCTCTCAGTAGGAAAGTCAGTTCAAAACATAGATATATGAGGTAAGGTCAAGAAGTTTTGAGACTTTTTCATCAGAGACATCTATTACGCTCAGATCGACTCTCAACTTCAGTCGCCCTCAAAGTAGCGTCCTCCGGCTTCCATACACTTGTTGTAACGCTCCAACCATTTCTTGAAGGCCCCACTGTAGTCCTACGAAATTAAGGTTTTCAGAGTGCCTGTCACAGCCTCCGTCATCTCCTCCACATCCTGGAAACGGCAGCTCCGAAACCTGTCCTTCAGCTTTGGAAACAGTCAGAGGTCGCATGGAGCGAGGTCTGGGCTGTAGGGAGGGTGAGGGGCGGTCTTGATGCCCATCTCGGTCAGGTAGTTGGTCACCATGATGGATGTGTGACATGGCGTATTGTCCTGGTGCAGGTGCCACCGGCCTGACTGGAAAAGGACTTCAAACGGCGGAAGAAATTTGCTGGTTAGGTCCACCAACTCCGGCGTCCCGACGTCTCTGCCCCTGCCACACTTCTCTCATTATTCTCTCAACACCTCCCTACCTCCTGGAACCTTTTGTGCTAGCAGAAAACAGTCGCCCGGCTCATGCAAGCCTCCACATAGGCAGTCTTGATCCTCTCATAGCGTTTTTGTCGAGTTTGAGCTGTGACAAGCCGCGTGGAACAGTTGATGCTTAAGGTGCCATAGGTGCTTGATCCTTCAACATAAAAACAATAAATTTTGCCTGTCAGCTTGGAATAAATACATGAATGCCACAATGCAATGGCACGTACTCAGGTAAATTAAAAATGCCTGACAAAAAAGTCTCAAAAGTTCCTGACCGTACCTCGTAACTGACTCTTGATCTGCTTCTTCTTCCTGTGCTATATCATTTTGTTTTGTGCGCTTTTCGAGCTACTGTGGCTTGTCTAATCACCATAAACTTTGATAGATATGGAATATAGTGAAGATGTGTGAAGCTTTGTCATGGCATGCAAATTCCTTTAAATCAATGACTGTATTTTACATGTATCGCCATTGAATTTTGTCATATTGTACTGCCAGCCGATGGTCTGCGATTTTCGGTAGATATATGTGGTGCATGGTGATTGGTGGGTGATCTGCTTGCTGAAAGTTTTTTTGGCATCCAATAGTACTCTGGAAATCCTGAGTGCCCACTTTCATATTTCAGTTTATGGTCATAGTACAAAGTTTCAATTTGACGGTTATGAGTTACTGGCACGCTCACCAGTCACCACACCTTGATCATCATTGACACTAAATTGACAGTATCCTACAGCTTCCTTCAATGCGCCTTCATACTAGAGATGTATTTTTTCTTCTCAAAAAGCATTACAGGCACCGCACCGCTACCGCAGAATGCAAATTTATGCCGGCACTTTCTGCAGTTCTTGACAGATTACCGGCATATTTACCAGCATATGTACCCAAGCCTTATAAATCTACATCTATTATTACCGGCAACTTACCGCCACGATCAGGTGGTACACGGCATGACTACCAGTGGTACTGAAAAATTACCGGCAGGCCGGTAACGCGGTAATTAGATATTGCATCTCGACTTCAAACCATCCATAATGAACTGTGAATGCTATTCTGTTCTGCAGAGGTATGTCTAATATGGCTAATTAGGATATTAGTATAGGCTCCAGATGGAACAATTCACCAAAGGGTCTCTCACCTTTAGAGGTCCTTCCCATTCAACACCTATAACCTTCGTGGTTGAAGCGCCCTTAAATCCCATCATCATCATTCTACTCTCACCTTTACTCTGGTCAAACTCTGAAGGGTTTATTTTCCCCCTGGAAATATGCAGATCGCCACCCGGTGCAGCATGGGTGCCCGGCCCTTCCAGGCTCACTTGAAACATCCGGTCCTCCTGCAGGTACTTATCGTTATTTGCCGACGCCCCGCTGGGCCTCTAGTTTTTCTATGTCCTGCGGGAGGGGAGGGGGTTGATCATCCCCTCGGCTTGATCATCTTGGCTCCCATGGAGCGTAAAAAACGTTCGAAAGGTCGTGAAAAAATTTCATAATTACTTTGGTCATTTTTTAACCCAAGTCAATATTGAGGTCACCAGAGTTGTTAAAAGTAAAATGTTTCAACATAAGGACATTTGGCAGGAAATTCCCCCATTATTTCGGAAACTATGCTAGCTATGAAGAAAACGAATGGATCATTCGAAAGCCCTCGAGAAAGCCCACTATTGTTATGTCCTTAGATTTGACTTCTGGTCAATAGTGAAGTTTCCAAGGGTTAGAGTAGCAAGGTAACAAAGCTCTCATTAACTCTCAACTTTTCACCTAATAAAGCTAGGGCCATTATTTTGGCACCGTCGTGTTTCTCTCGTCAATGCGCTTGTGGTGGATAAACTATATGTGGTGACCTTGAAAGGTCAACTTCAAAATGTGACCTCGGGTAAAGGTCACGTTTGGACCCAACAATGCCATGCTACATATGAGTCGATGCGCCTTGATGAGACCGACATATTGGTTCCTTTCGCACGTTTCTATCTGTTTTCTATCAAAAGTTATTTGCCAAGAAGTATTGACCTCGGGTGACCTCAGATGACCCTTACAGGGGTCACTGATCAAAATTTGCACTTCGGTCACCAATAATGGGCTCATTTGCAGGCAACTGAGCTGAGACTTCTACCATGTCCGCAGAAGATTTTACCTCTCTTCTTTTAAACTCCGCCGGCGGGTGCATTTCGAGGACATCAGGTCAGCCCCGTCGCGCTCCTGTCCTTGGTGGACGAAGGAGTATGGAGACGCGATCCTGGCACGGAAACGCGCTTTTAAGAAGTTTGATCCGGGCAGCACCACAGAAAATCTTATCGCTTTTAAGAAAGCGCGGGCTTTTGCCCGACGCACAATCGGCGAGGCAAAGGCGTAACTACGTCAATTCTTTAAACCGTTTTACTCCAACGACCCAAGTGTGGACACGTATAAAGCGCATTTCTGGCCGGTACCGCTCCCGGTCCTGAGAGTGAATAACTCGGAAATCACCCATCCGAAGTAGGGGAGGTGATAGCCCGAACACTCGCAGAGCGCTGCCGAGGCGGGGACCGCCAGTCCACACGCCGGCAAGCCCGACGTGAGCCAGGAACCGTAGACTTCTTAACAGCTGAGCAAATTTAATGTAACGAGCCATTCACTATGGCCGGGCTCACGTCCGCCATCAGCTCGCTGAAAACTGTCACTGAGGGCCCGGATGCTATTCACAACTCCGGCGTCTCCCCACAGCTACCCTAGAGGCATTGCTGGCAATGTTTAACTCGTTGTGGCAGACGGGCACTTTCCCAGTAGCATGGCAAGAGGCTATGGGTATTCCCATTATTTAAGCTGGCAAGTCGGGCCTTAATCCTCTGTTCTATCGGCCGATATCCCTCACTTCACCTCTATGTAAGCTGATGGAGAAGATGGTCAACGTGCGTCTTAGCTGGTTTTTACAACGCCACAACGTTTTTGCAAACGCACAGTGTGGTTATAGAAAGCATCGTAGCGCCATCGACCACATTTTAGCTTTGGACACCGAGGCGCGTGCTTGTTTTAGTAAAAAAAAAAGCACCTTGGAGCGGTCTTCTTTGACATCGAAGCTGCCTATGTCGCTGTTTTACGTCAAGGCATTCTTCGGAAACTCTTTTATGTACGGCATCCGTGGCCGTATGGGTGTTTTGATACAATTTTGTTTTATCCTATCGCCGCTTTCGAGTGTGTATGAGAAACCACTTCTCCAGCACGTTTTTACAGGAGAACGGAGTGCCCCAAGGCGGGGTTCTGAGTGTGGCACTCTTTGCCGTCATGATTAATGACATCGGCAATGAGCTTCCGACGGTCCTCGGCAGATCTCTATTCGTAGATGACTGCCGTATGGTACTCGGCCGGTTATTGTCACGACAGCTGCAGCTGGCTGTATCAAACATTGAAAGGCGGAGTGCTGAAAACGGTCTCCGTTTTTCAACAACCAAGACCGTGGCCGTGCATTTTTTCCGCCGTCGCTGCTCCGATCCCCACCTGGGGATCCGGCTGTACGGGCAGCCAATTCCAACGCAGCATGTGGCCAGGTTTCTCGGCGTTCTATTTGACAGACGTCTGACGTATCATGACCATTTTGAAGTTCTACGGGAAAGATGTTTTAAATCCCTGAACGTTTTAAAATGTGTCTCTCGCACCTCATCAGGTGCAGACCGTAGCACACTTCTGCTACTCTACCGTTCAATGATCCGCTCTAAGCTCGATTACGCCTGTTTTGTCTACGACAGCGCGTCGGAGTCCAGTAAGCGATTGCTGAACACTGTTCATCACTCGGCACTGCGCATAGTCACTGGTGCGTTCCGCACCTCCCCGACCAGCAGTCTGCTGGTCGAAGCGAACGAGCCACCTCTCCTGGTTCGTAGACAGATGCTCGGCATGAGATACGCCCTGAAACTGCGGCAGTTTCCTACACATCCCTCCTACCCCTATGTGTTTTCACAGGGTTTTATTTCCCTGTTTGAACACACAGGACCGCGCTGTATTCCCTTCTGCGTACGGATCCCGGACCTGTTTGCGAGGAGTGATCTGCCTCTACGCGGTGTCATGCGCGTTGACACGGTGGTGTCTCCACCGTGGAGAAGTGTCCGTCCTCCGATTGATATATCCCTGTCCAACGTCAGAAAGGGATACCTTCTCCCATCAGAATCGAGGTCTCGAGCCATCGAGTACCTATCCTCATACGAAGGTTGCACTTTTACCTTCACTGACGGGTCCAAGACAAAGGAGGGAGTAGGCTGCGCCTTTGTCAGCGGCCGGGACACCCGTTCCTTCTCCCTACCTTAACACTTCTCAGTATTCTCCTCAGAGCAAGTCGCTGTCGCCAAAGCCCTCTGTTTTATTGAAGTGAGCGACGACACCTTACAACTCATTTTATCTGATTCCTTGAGTAGCCTTTTGGCCCCGAGGGCATTTTATCCTAGTAATCCCATTGTACAGAACATTTCAACACATCCTTAGACCGTGCAGGGAAAACGGTGAAGTTATGCTGAATTCCCAGCCATGTCGGCATCGCCGGCAACGAACTCGCTGATGCTGCGGCGAAGCGTGCGGCCTCAGCATCTTGCACACGACGACTTTCCCTTCCCGCACGAGACTTCTATCCCGTAGCTAGCACCCTCTTGCGCCGCCAGTGGCAGTGTAAGTGGGTTGCGCAGACGAACAATATGTTAAAAGAGCTCAAACCCTCACTCGGGCCTTGGCCATCGAGTCTGTAATCTTCTCTCCTCAGTAATCCTTAAAGTTCAGTTATTTGCGCAAATTGACCTTTGCAGTCGGCGCGCCCCGAAACCCCAATCAACTAACTAACAATTAGCAAATGGTTTCTGAACTTTTCTGAACACTCCCCATGGTCGTGGAACGCTTTGCTGTCGTCTGTTTTGTCCGTCTTCGTTTAGTGTAAGTACATAACTATATTTGCCAGCGTCGGTAATGGTCTGTCTTATATCCGGGCGTTATGGTGCTGCTGCTACTCACAGTGTGTCCGGTGTCCTATTAATTGATGATGTCTTGTCATGTTCGTCTTGTTGGCAAAGCTGGGTCATATGTGGCTTCGCAACGTACAGGGGCTCACAGTTGCTATATGGTGTTATTGACCTTCATATCTGTTCATCAAGCGCCGATCGACTTCCGACGTAAACAGCTGACATCGGTAACGTTAACATTGATCTCTCGCGTGCCTGGGCACAGAGTTTCGCCTCAATGCTCGCCTGATAAGATACAAATTGCCGTTTCATTACTGGAATCCGCCAGAATCTGTTGCTTTTTATTAGCGAACTCAGAAGTGATATACTAGTCCAGTGAGCGCACTCCGTATATTTCAACTCGCCAGACCATACGAGAGACCGCAGCAGTGAAACTCTGCTATCGTCCGATCGTCTCTGCCTGTGTCCGACTCGCCAATCCGTCTGTCTGCGGCCCCTACAGCGGCGGTCGGCTGCGCCTGTCGTGCACGTATGCATTACGCATGCAACAACACGCGATGGCAGGAGCGGAGAATAGGGGTGTTGGGGGGGGGGGGGGTCGTCACCGCCGGCCGAGTGTGCTGCTGAGAGACAGAGACTGACAGCTGACTGCTCTCTGCTGACCAGTGACTGCTGGCCAATGACCACTGAGCTGTAGCCGCTGGTCGCAGCTAGCGGCCCACTGACCGTTAGTCCACGCCTGTCTGTTGACTGCCGACCATAGCTGACTGACCAAGTCTGCTCACCGACCACTGACTGCTGACCTGGCTGACCTCTAAACCCTGACCTGTTACCTCTGACCTGGCAGGATCTTGGAGCGCAGTCTGCTCAGTTTCCGGCCCAGTCACCATCGGCTGGCTACAGAGGACTCGGACGACGAAGCTACCGAGATGCGGCCATTCCAGTGAGGACGTGGCCCTCACCGTTGAGTAAACAGTCTTCTACAGTCACTGGTCTCCTGAGTGAAGATACGGTCTTCACTGAGAGTACGGCCCTTTGAGAGAGTACGTGGTCTTTCCAATGAGAACGCTGTCCTCTGGGGCTGCCGACAATGAGCCCTCCAAATGAGGACGCCGTCCAATACAGCGCGGGCTACAGTCCACACAGTCCTCCAAATTCGATTCTGCCCTTGGCAATCAACTCTCCTCTTAGAAGAAAATTCTGTCTTTTCTGACGGACGCTGATCTGTAAGTGGTTCAACTAGAGGTGGACCCATTTTCAACCAGTCAATCGCTCTCCGGTGAGAAGATCCATCCAGTGAGACGAGGCCTCATCACCTGACGCTGGCGAAGACACCGGTTGTGCGGAGCTCACACAGTCATGAGACTAGGGGAAGCAGACATGATCGAGAGGTCTGATACAGGGACTATGGCTGCCTGACCCGGTCTTTGACTCTGGAGAGAGTCTGTGACGGGTATTGGCCTGGGTATGGCATGGGGTTGTGATTCTCCGTGTCGTAAGAGGACCCCGGGTGGCTCTGATCGCGGGGCATCGGACCCCGGGTGGCTCTGATCGCGGGGCATCGGACCCCGGGTGAGGTGTTTGGCGTTCTCTCTCGTCTCTGGCGACTCGTCCGTTCTCTCGACACCTCTCGGGTGAGAGGATGAAGAGTGGGTCGTTTTGTACATTTTATGCTGGTAGAGGTTGCGGTAGGAAGGTTTAGCTCGTCATGTTAATGACGTTGAGATGTGTCGGATCGACATTGGTCCCCACCATTTGTCCCAAATGGTGTTGTTGCCAGCGTCGTAAATCCTCAGGGCGGGGCGTTATGTGTGCATGGGCGGCGCCACCGTTGGGGCAGTGGGGGCAGACTGCCCCCACTAAGATGGGTCAGTGGGGGCAGAAATATGTTTTTGCCCCCACTGAAATTTTGTCAAATATTAATTATGTATATAGTCGAAAGTAGTCCCAATATTGGGGACGTAAAGAAGGGGTATCTTCTCACCCATGGACATATTTTTCGGACTATTGTCCTCGTCTTGTGTTTGATATTCACGTTTCAGCTACCTATAAGCAAGCACCGTGCGAAATTTAAAATCAACATTTCTATTTTAACCAATGAAAGTCTCGATAAGTACCTACCCCTGGAATCTGATGTCATTTTTAATTGCGTTTGTGACATTTTTAGACCACTTACGAAAAGAGGAAATGAAACCAGTGGATTTTTGGGTCGAAGCTGGTCCATAAACATGTGTGTTTGAATACATATGTTGTGCATTTGTAAATTTCGCCCTTTTCCCCTTATCTTGACCTGACCTTCACTTAAACAACGGCAACTGGTCAAATGACCCTTGCATCGAATTCTGCGTCTAAAATGACCCATGAAACAGATACCATACGGCGTTCAGATAATCTTTGCACATATAGTGACCTTTTGTCACCTGACCTTGACCTTGACTTGTACTTATTATGAGTCTGATACCCTAGCAGTACTTTCCCATTACAATGAGAAATGTTTTGGGTGAGTTTGGGCTCGCTTCTGTAATAGTCTGGTCTTTGCGGCGCAACAAATAATTCGAAAACACGTGATTTTTACCTTTGACCTGATCTTTACTTGACATATGACCTTGTAAAGGATGTTTTAAGTGTGATTGAGAATCGTCTCATTGAGGGCCTTGCGCGTCTCGCTGCGACTATTGGTTCGGAAGTTGGTCGGGGGCAGAATCTGCCCCTCTCCCGGCCGTATACCCCAGAGGAACGCGGGATAATGTTAAATTTAGCAAAATCAGATTTAACTTTGTGTACACTAGATCGCTTATGTGGGAGTCATGGCCCCTTGGCTAGCCTCTCCAGAACAGTTGAGACAAAAATGTCGACTGTGTCTCGGTCACAAACCGAAAATTTTGCATTGCTTGACCATTAAACTATAATGTTTATGCATGCGTTTCTGTTTATGCTGCACCAAGTATATCACAACCGCCAGATTTCACATTGCTGCTAAATATTAAAAGATGAGAAGTAGTGCAAGTATTTTCAGGGCTGAATGCCTTTCAAGGTATTATCTTTAATGACAGTAAATATGTAACAGGAGCAAATTAACAATGCTTTTGTGGTTCTTAAGTTTAGAGTAGGCTCCAGTGATCCTAATTTATATTTCACAAAGAGTGGATTTCGATGTTTCCCATACCGTTATTTCCACTGGGTGGGCAAAATCTGGTCGCTAAATGGGCAGCCAGCGGCCACTGCGAGGGTGATCCTAATTTATATTTCACAAAGAGTGGATTTCGATGTTTCCCATACCGTTATTTCCACTGGGTGGACAAAATCTGGTCGCTAAATGGGCAGCCAGCGGCCACTGCGAGGGCATTCCCCCCCCCCCCCCCCCCCCCGTTAAGTTAACATGTTAGACGAGGACCTGGGGTAAGGAGTATTTCATTCACCCCCACCCCAATTATTTCCTTGAGGCCTATGCAGCCTACGCTTTTTTGGGGGCTATATTTTGCTCTTTTTTACCACTTCCTACCTGATAAAAAATTGAAATCCGAAGAGAATTTAAAGTCAGGGTATAAGATCGGAGGCCCCAATGCTGGGAGACCCCTTGACGGGAGGCCCCTGGAAAGTTCTGCCCCCACTAGACAAAATCCGTGGCGCCGCCCCTGCATGTGTGTCCGGTTGTGTTGGAAGACATTTGTAAGGGAAATGTGTGCTTCGGTGAATGTATTTTGAGGTATGTGGAGTAATGTGCGATATCCAGAGAGCAGGGGTGCGAGGCTGTCGCTGTCATTGGCGATGTACCTTTTATGTGAAACTGGAGCCCTTTGTCGTGATGAGTCGTGATGAGTCCACGTATTGAAGTTTGTCAATTATAGGGTATGCTGAATCCCAGTCCTCTGTTGTGTTGCACACTGCTAAACAGACGCATTTGATTGTGCTGGTATTATAAATTATGTCAATAGCGCAAGGCTATTGATACATTAACATATCACTCGCTGTCTTCTGTTCATTCAGAGCACAGACATTCACGAACCTCAGCTCTGCTTGTGTTTTGTTTATTTTTGTTTTACATTGTGTCGTTCAAAACCCACTGTGTGGTTGCCGTTATTGGTCTGTCTATGTCGTTAGTGGTACCAGATATTTGGAAATCGTTCGTCTTGGTTATTTCCGTGTTTTTTTCGCTGCTCTGCCTCACTCATAGCGGTTGTTTCGGTCTGGTCCTGCCCGGGCCGTGTTTTGGTTTTACCCTTGTGGCTGTCCCCGTCGGTGCTGATGTATGCGTTTGTGCGAGGTCATCCATGTGTCGTGCGTTAGTAGATCGTTCGTGTAAAACGTGATCCTTTGTAAAGGACGCGGTGGCCCACGGCGAGGCCGGTTGTGATAGACGCTTTTCAGGGAAGCGTTTTGCCTTCGGATCCGGGTTCTGAAATACTGCAATGAATGGTGTATGCGTCGGGTGTGAATAGTACCTATGTCTCTATGTCTGTTAGATTGCGTGTTGATTGATGTATGCATTACTTGCGGAAGTGTGTGAATTTTTGTGTTCGTGTGATGCTGTGTGTATGAATTCGATCTACTTCGTGCCTGCATTTTTGCCAATTATAAATGCACCAGATTCGTGTAAATATGCCTTCTAGTTATGTTGGTTTTTTACATTGTGCTTATGCGATGGCAATGATCGGTTTTACCGGAGATAGGAAATGTCTATTGTGGATTATAAAACCACACTCAGCTTTCCCAGTGCATTATCAATAACAACCTTGGTTGGTACGTATTGGGTCGCACCGGTCCTGCTGTTTTCGGTTAACTTTGCTGGAAACAACGCTGAAGCAGCGCGTTGATATGCGTTTAGTGCCTGGCCGTCTTGTTACAACAATGTGTTTGTCCAATAAATAAATATATTGCACCGAGTTATTGCCGTTTTGTATATTTTGTCTATAAGATGACATCCGTGATTAATGTGTGCCTTGTTTTTAAAAACTATAATATCTTTACCTTGTACAGCATTTGCCAACCTTTATAAACGAATCATACATACTCGTATGTCAAGAGCATTCATTTAGCCCGCGCCCCGCTGGGCCTCCTGATATGGGCGCCGCATGACCACGAAGTCGGTGCCCCCGAAAACCCCAATCATCATGGGCCTCCTGATTTCCCACGCCCTGCTGGGGGATGTTTGAACACCCCCCCCCCCCCCCTTCTAACTCGGCTCATGGGCCACGTAGCGACAAGCGGTAAATGGCATTCGAAAGCTCGTAAAAAATCATTTCGAAACTACTTCGGTCATTTTTTCGCTCATGTCAATATTGAGGTCACCAAAGGTCAAAATTTATCAAATATTGACTTTTGGGGGAATTTCCTCCATTATCTCGGGAACTATAATAGCTAGGAAGAAAACAAAAAAGCAGTGGAATGCTCTTGTAACGCTCCTTCGTCAACGTGTCATCAGATTTGAGCTAAGGTCAATAGTTTAGGCTTGAGATGTCATCAAAGGTCAAAATGGCTGTTTTCTTGGAAAAAGTCGTTCGCGAATAACTTTTTATGTATTAAGGTAGAACACTTATTTTGACACCGTCGTGTTTCTCTCGTCAAGGCGCATCGAAATATATACATCTTGACCTTGAAGGTCAAGTTGAAAATTGACCTCGGGTCAAGGTCATGACCTGACCTGATAAGGTCATGTTGCATATAATTCGATCCGTTTCGATGAGACAAGCATATTGGTGCTATTTTGACGCCTGTAGCTTGTCCCAATCAAAAGTTACAGCCCATAAACGTTTGATGACCTCTGATCATCATTATCATCAAATATTGATTTGCTTTGCAGCTCACGAATCAGGTGTTCATTCAATCGGCAAAACAAAAAGATCGGCGCAAAAGCATGGCTTAAATTAGCGCGCCTATCCTGAACACGACAACAAGGTCACACAATTACACTCACGCACACTAAAATATCATGAACATAGACAATATGCATAATATTACATTACATGGCATACCTGACATAACATCAATCGACATGACACCGATATCAAACCAGAAAATGATTAATTCTCGAATCGACGTGTTTTCAACAAGAAATTTTGCAACTCCTCAGCAACCTTACAGCCCTCAGAAGTGGTCAAGCCTTTGCCATGTAATTAACTTTTCTCATAGTCATTTTTATGTGGGCCTGAAATCGCATCTCTTTGGAAATGGTGAGCCCTAAGTGCTTGTGCTCTTCAGCTAATGGCATGCTGTGTCCTGAGAGTGTCAGCCTGGGTTGCTTATAGGTCTTCCTATTACTAAATGTTTGATGTATTTTTTTTACCAGGTTAAACATAATTGCCCATTGTTTGGCATATACTTCAATAGTGTTAATATCTTTTAAGCCTCTTTAAGACCCTTGCCAAGCTCCAGTAGGCCCTGGGTTGGTTTGCATTTTTGCAAGAACCTTGGTTAACCCATTTGAAGTCAATAATAACACACCAATTAAAATTGCATTTCATTTAATTGTGAAATTTGATCAATATACAGCCAGTGTACCTTATATGGCTCAGTGAACTGACTACTTATTGTTTCTAACTAGATGAAGTTATTTTGCTGACAACACTTGCATATTGTATAGTTTAGGACTTTAACACTGGGTAAAAGAGCACAAATGAATGAATAGCACACAAAACTGGGTGCATGATGATGAATTGCTAGCTGCTATCAGCACAAGTTCAAACTTACTGAAAATAGGGTGTACCTAACTGTTTCCTTAACTTTATACAATACTTGACACGTCCTACAAGGCAGCTTGTTGAAAAATTAATTAATTAATTTCAAGAATACCGGGGCCCCAGCCACCCGACCCATATATTCGCATGCAGATCATACAAATATATGGTCGTGTTCTTAGCGGAGTGTGTATGGTCGATGATGGAAGAGGACAGACGTCAACCAATCAGTGAGTAGGGGAGGGAAACGTTCGTATATTCACATGCGGATCGATGATCCATCTAGTACATGCAGATTCCGGACAATTCAGAGGGAACGCTTTCGGGGGATAGAGATGCTAATCCTGTCTATATTGATATAGTTGAGTTGGATTTACGGCAATCAACTGACTGTTTAATGTTTTTTGTCTGAATTGTGGACACCTTCAATGGCCCGAGGCTTCATGCACATAGCCACTCACCATTGAGGGCGGACAAGAACACAGTCAATGTAAACAAAACCGTCTACAAATCGCACTAGAGCGCCAAATTTGTTTGAGGATGATACTACCATATGCATCCATATGAAGTTTTCTGTCCGACGATTTACCTGTTGCACACGAATGCAAAAGGTTAGTCGTCGGATTAGTGCAGAAATCGATGTTCGGATGTACCAAGACCACTTTTCGGTCCACGCATATGTTCTCAATATTGGTGAATTATTCGGTGTCTTTTGTTATTTTCAAATATGACATAGGAAGGTACCCTTATTTTCAGCGTTCAACGAAACACCGTTCAAATGATGTTCGGCCAGGCTCCGTCGCTGAATGAGACTGGGACTCCATAGTTCCGGACTGGGACTCCATGTAGTCCTAGAACGGTACTCCATGTAGTCCCAGACTGGGACCGCATAGTCCCGGACCGGGACTCCATGTCGTCCTAGACCGGAACCTACAGTCCTAGACAGGGATTCCATAGTCGTAGACGACTCCATGTATCCCTAGGTCGGGACTCCATACTCAAACTCCTTCAATCCAGCATTGAATTTCTTTTACTTACAGGTTTTGCTGGCACTACATTCATCACTGGTGATAACATCGTCAAGGGAATATATTTTGTTGCATGCAGTTACATAACATCAGTGATAACATCAAGGGAGTATATTTTGTTGCATGCAGTTACATATTAGAGGTGTCCTTTTTCTACCCACCTACCCACGAAACGTGGGTAGTTACTACCCACGTGGGTAGTTGCGGGTAGTACAAGCACTCGTTCAGCTGCGGAGGGTAATTGGCGGGTTACATTTTTAAAATGTAAAAATGTAAGACACCAAAAACGGAGAATTGTTTTCTGAGCGATATGCCGTACCAATATTGGTTACATTTCCATTGATCAATACTGTTACCTCGATCAAATTGTCTTAAGTTGCTTTAAACTAACAAATATTATACTTTTTCTTCACATTCATTCAGTAGTTGGAAGTGAACAAATTTATCCGTGGGTATTTGTGGGTAGCTGGAAGCCTTTATGAACATGTGGGTATTGGTGGGTAGTTGTAGAGGGGTTGCGGGGCGTGGCGGGTAGTCATAGACCCAAAAAAGGACAGCTCTATTACATATGCTTACCTATACCTGGCTTCGGGACGAAGCCACTAGGCTCCTGACTTCGACACCATGGGCAGAGCCGTGCCGGTGCGGCAGACACGGGAGCGAATTCGAAGCCGACGTCAAAATCCTTGATAATGTCTATCACGGAGCCGAAACCAGCATCTGTGACCACTAAGTGTTGAGCCACGAAGACGAGTGGAATCCAGCGACTTCGATGTTTTCCATTCGAAGCTAGAGCCAAACCTTCCTGCTTTCGTCGTGCTTCGCTCGAAGCCGAAGTCGAAGCGCGAGTCGGAGACGAAGCCGAAACAACAACATCGTTCATAACGTGTAACTATTACCATGTCCCAAATTGATCTAACTGTGGGACATTTTTGGAGGTGTGCTGGTTTGCGTAACTGACTCAAGTTACTCCCTTTTTTGTGGGCAGCTCTTCACAACTGAAGATGAAGGAATGCGAGGGGTTGGCACCGCACCAGGGTCAGTGGAGATGTAAGATTAGGAACAAGCAAGGTTTGAAGCCAAATTGCTCCTTCCGTGGGACTCCAGCACCCCGTGCCGGCGGCGCTCGGCGCTCTGCCAACACCCTGACAGAAGCGTGGGGGTTGTCGCACAAAATGGGGATAACTCATGAGTCAGCGACATCTAGCACAACCCGGACTGTTGGGATATAAAACCCTGTCATAACAAAAAGGCCTCAGCTAAAACCGAGCTCGGAACCGGACCTGAACTTGAGGCCAGGAGCAATAGAACGAACGCAGACAAATGTATCTCTCCAAAGGTGCTTTATTACATTCAGTATAATCAAATTGTTCTAACAAAACTAGTGCATTCAAACCATTCCGTTCTTGAAGAACAAGATCGCAAACCATGACATTCCCTAACCCTACTTTTCCTCACCTTCCCAACTTGCCAGCACAACGAACGATAACACCACGTGAAAACGCCCACAGTGAGCCGCTCATAGTCCAGCTTCACCAGACCACATCGCCGTTTAAAACCGGGATCACGGAGACCGGGCAAGAGAGGTGACGGACAGGAAAGACATGCCCTCACCAGCAGTGCCCGCCAGCGTCGCCGCCAGGCACTGTAATGCGAACTCGGTATCGATTTTCGTCCCACGGACAGTCAGATATCAAGGTCACACACAAACACAGAGACAGACAGCAGTGGGACCTGCGCTGGTTTGGAGCGCCGAGAAACATGCCGCGGTGCCCCCTCCTCCCCTCCTCCCCTCGTACCCACTCCCAGTCCCAGCATACACCACGCACGCTCCCAGCAAGCGTCACGAACCGAATACATGGTCACGAGCTTGGAATGTGAACATAACGAACCAGCAGCAATAAATAACATTCATCAGATGGTACAGAACGTGACTTGCCGATCAGCCAACCATTCGTCGAAAACAAACTATTCAATAACGGAGCCGGCCCCAGCGATAGGGGCGGGCGAACGAACCAGACACAGTGCTCACTGCTCACCGAGCCGCCCCGCACCGTGAGAGACGCCGTCCCCGTCCCCGACGTCCCGCACCTCCTCTGAGTGGTCCGACCCTGGAGATTCTGTCGGCACTGTGGCGGCTGGCCGCCGGGTCGGGTCAGGTCGGGTCAGGCCAGGTCAAACCAGGTCAGGCCAGGTTAGGCCAGATCAGTCCGGGTAGGGTCAGGCCAGGTCAAACCAGGTCAGGCCAAGTTAGGCCAGATCAGTCCGGGTAGAGTCAGGCCAGGTCAGGTCAGGCCAGATCGGGCCATGCCAGGCCAGGTCAGCGAGGTCGGGTCAGGTCAGGCCGGGTGGCCGTGTGCTGTTGATGCCTAGCGGCCTGCGTCGGCGCGTTACAGCTCCGTGTGAAGCTTAGGTTTAGGCTTCTCCTCGTCTGAAAGGAGAAGCAGCAGCGCGTTAGTAGAACCATCGACCGGGGACCACAGCGCAGACAGCCCCCAACTGGCACAACCATGCACCAAATATTGGTCAGTTGCCAGCGTCCCTGCAATATCGGCGGCCAAGAAAATTGATACATTCCATCCAACGTATAATGAACAATTTGAGCCACACTGTTACTTTAAAATTTTGAAAGAAAAGGAACTCTCACGCTATTAGACCCTGAAGACATAGCCCATAGCCACATAAAGATATGCATCGGCTAATATGTGTTTATTATTGTACCATGCAAATACAGACAACAGCATGTGACCAACAGTCGGCACACGAATTATTGTCCAGTCATGCTTATTTAAGTAAAAAAAAATGACAGTCATGTGTAAAGCTGGTCAGGCCGAAGAGTGCGCGTCAGTCGGCAGCCCCCCGGACCATCTGGTCTCCGTCAGACCGTCGGTCATCTCAGCCCCGTGTGCCAGCCCGACCCCGTCAGTCGGCAGCCCCCCGGACCATCAGGGCTTCGTCCGACCGTCGGTCATCTCAGCCCCGTGTGCCAGCCCGGCCCCGGCCCCGACCGCGTCCGGGGGTGCCGCCGCCACGGCCGGCCGCGCAGGTAGCCCATACCTTTCCTCTTGTCCGACTCTGTGTCGTTCTCCTCAGAGGTGTCGGGCTGGTCGGCCGGGGGTGCGGCGGTGGCCTCCTGCTGCCCCTCTCCGCCCTCCGACGGCCCGGCCCCCTGCTGCTGCTGCTCCTGCTGCTCCGGCTGCTGCTGTTGCTCCTGCTGCTGCCCGGCGCTGTCTGAGGAGGCGGCTCCCTCCTCACCCTCCGTCTCCTTCTTTTCCTCCTTCTTTTCCTCCCCCTTCTCCTCCTCCTTCCCAGCCTCGGTCTCATTGGAGGCGGCCTCTGCCAGGGCACCGGGCGCGGCGACGTTAGTGGACGGCACGGGGTTATTGGGGAGCGGCGTACCGGCCTGCCGGCGACTCCGGGTTAGCAGAGGTCAGTCACCACACGACACACGGCACACGACACACGGCACACGGAAGCCTTATGAATCAGACTACTGTCGATGCCAAGATTGTGCGTTAATAACAAAACTCAGCACACATCAAGTGCCATTCACTCGCAATATAAACACAACATACGTTAGGAACCACGCCCTCGCCCCCTAGAGTATATAGTCTTTTGCCAAATTCTTTTTTGGAAATTACTCGGGTCATAATTTGTATCAGAACATCTTATTTTTGTATCGTACTTTAAGACATCACCATGGCAAGTTGATAGATATGCATCATAGATGGTGATGTATTGGAGTCTGATGAAACAGCCTGCCCTGAAATGACAAGCTAGCCAAAACCATAGTTTTTAGACTAAACAAGTTTGTTCTACTTGCCGAGAGCTTTCGAAAAAACTGCACACGCCGACCTAGTATGCATTACGATTTTGTTTTATTATTATGGGAAGGGTTCGCTAAACTTGACGTAATTATGCACACACTGCGAAGCAAAATATTGCAATGATTGTTTTCTAAATTTTGTTTCTGATAACCTAAGGCACAAAATACGACCCGAGTAATTAAAAAATAGGCAAATGAAGATATGCCCTCCCTCC
>JARFNZ010139068.1:0-10633 GCA_031763405.1 Balanus nubilus
GTAACTCCTCCCCCTCCCCCTCCCCCTCCGAGTAACCCCCAGCCCCTCCCCCTCCCGGGCCCTGTGTACACAGTCACGCCACTGGAGCTGGCTCGCCCTCAGCCCTCCGGCAGCCCTGAGCAAACGACACGCCCGCAGCGCGTCATCCGCAGCTGCCCCAGCCGTCGCAGCCAGGCAGCTACGCCGAACAGCGCTGCCGGACGGGTTGCACCGTGAGCACGCGGCGTGACGGCCTTTGACGTGCCACGCTGGCCCCCCGAACCCCCCACCACACCGCTGGCCGCAGCCACCCCACCGTCCTCCGCTCTCTCGCCGGCCGGCCGGGGCGGCGGCAGGGCAGCCGGACGCGCTGTGCTACATTCTCTCCGGTGACGTCACAGACACACCGATGTGACGCCACTCCAATGACGTCACGCCCCACCTGCGGGCCACGTGTGAGCGGCTGTTTATCGCCGCGCGGGCGCGGCCTTGAACACAGATCGGCGCCATTGCTGCTCTGTAGCTCGGCTCAGAGCTCGGCGGGCCATGAGGTGGTGGAGCACCAGACACTCCACCATCGCTGCCCTGTGGCTCAGAGCTCGGCGGGCCATGAGGTGGTGGAGCACCAGACACTCCACCATCGCTGCCCGGTGGCTCGGAGCTCGGCGGTGCTCGGTTTGGTATGAGGTTGCCGCGGCGGGGTGGTTAGACCATGCAGCATAGCATGGCAAGGCAAGGCAAAACAGAGCAGGAGCCCCGTCCATCCGTAAAGGACGGCAAAAAACAGCCCAGGGCAGCAAAGGAAGAGAAGGACAGGACAGAGGAGTGACATCTGGGGCACGGGCTGATTCCGAAAGACCGAAGTTTGAGTGGCTCAATCCAGAGGTTTGCAAAATTAGAAACTTGTCACTTGTCAGTCTGGTTCACTGTGCAATGAGAACCAAAGGCTCAAAGATCAACTTCTTCCTCTGGATGGAAGCAGTGTTCCGAATATCGGACACGGTCAAATCCAGAGCCACTTCGAGTGTCGTATTGGGTAGCCACGGCCGCCACGTCCCCACCCTTGAGCCGCCCACTGCTGTCGTCGTAGTTTCGAGGTCACCTTCCATGACTGATAGACATCACGCTAGACGCGTCATGAGGGCCCTCCTGCATGACGGGCGCACGTTGCAACACAAAGACGCGGCTTGGTCCACTGAAAATCGTAACTCCAGACTCCAGGCTTCATCGGGGAAAACACATTCATTCTCTGTTATGGCTACCAGCAACTACCTCCACGAAACTGGATCGAACGAACCGAGGACATCTGAACACAAAGCCCGCTTTGCTATCCAGTTCGTAGATATAATCAAACATTTAAGAAGAAAGAAGAAAGCATCAGGGGACATGGCTTCGAGACCTCTTGGTAAACACTTATGGCTGTGCCTTTTCCAACAGCATGAATCAGACGTAAGCAGGTTCGTAGAATCAGCTTTGTGCGATCGGAGCCAAGACTGCGCACATGCATGGACGGCCGCGAGTGAAAACACCGGATGAGGCTTATCAAAACAAATCGCGGCCGCTGCAAAACGGCAACCGAGTCCGCCGTCCCACTACACTCGTTAACGTCATGCTTTCATAAACCTCTGACGTACGTCGGTGACGTTCTGCATGGGTAGCGCTGTCGTAGGGTTGCTGTCGGCCTCACTGCCAGTGCATTCTTACAGGGGTACGACGCTGGGGACTGGACTTGAAACAGTCTTCAGTAATTAATGAAACAGTAAACAGTCTACCATTATGTCTAGTTTGGCCTCCTTGCCAAGGCGCAGCTGGTTGAGATACCACGTAGCTACGATGAGCAACGAGATGGAAATACCTTGGGGAAACCCACCAATGGGCATGCTTCAAATGAAGCAGCTAGAGATGGATTTACGGTTTGATAAGAGCGGTTAAAACCAGCGGCGCCATGCCATGTTAGTGGTGAGGAAGCCGAGCGGCCAGTCTCATCTCCAGAGCACCCAGCCTGAATAAAACCCCACGCTTTTTATGAGAGACAATGTCATGGACAAAATCACAGCTACGGTATGAATGAAAGTTGATGGCTAAGTTATCATAATTCAACACAGACATGCGGGATACGTGGGAGTTCATATTGGAATACACGTGCAAATATGTTGATGAACTAGGCCAATATCTCTGTTAGACAGCCCATATCGATTTGATCTAAATACTTATACACCGATATCAGGAATCAGCTCCGCCAGACCTTTGCTACACAGATACCTCCCACATTTCTCCATACTCTCCGGTTACGCCTCAGCCATTTATTCGGGTGAATACCTATACAAAGAAGCTGGCATTTACATCAGCGGAAGTGGGCTTACGCCCCTGCCGCGACCTACAGGAAACATGAACACAGCTGTAGTCCAGGAATACCTCTCCGTCGCTGCTGGCCGTTCCAGGCTGGTCCAGCTATAAACAGTCAACATCACCACAGCACTCGTTAAAGGGACTGTCCGACCTTAAAGTTATTTTTGAGCTGAGATAGCAAACTTGGCGGCTGTGTTTCGAAACTACAACACATTTCATTCAAAATAATCAGTCATCTGATCTTCGAGAAATTTAAAGTTGATTTTGACAGCTTGGGCCTTTCAAAAGCCCACCCGCTTGACTAAGGGAGATTGGAATTTCAACGTCAATTTTAAACTTGAATAACTTTGAGATTAAGCGATATTTTCGGGAAAAATAAAATGTTTGCTCGCCTCCAACGTGGCCAACAGACATTGCCTGGCATTGTGACACATAATACAGCTATATTTGACAACGTTCAGGAAGGTGGACAGTCCCTGTAATCCGCGTAACCAGTCCGTGTGCTTCACCGATACGCCCGATATCACCGATACGCCCGATATCACCGATACGATACCGATACGTCCTCTCTTCCAGCCAGAGCGGAAGGGAAGCCGACTCAGCGTCCGTGCGAGAATGTCCGCCACCACGGGCGGACCGACGTCGATACTGTTTGCACCAAGCACACATTACAGATTGTCCATCAGAGCGGAGAACACAGAGAGAAGCGCCTAGCAAAGTTGGGTCACGAGACACTATCGAGCACCGTCAGATCTACCGCATCAGACGGACAGTCAGCAACAACAGTTCGCCTTTGAGTTGGCCTGCCGAGGAACACACCCGGGGGAGGTGACAATCTCATCCACCGGCAGACGTGTTCCATTGCCCCAGGCGTTTTGGCCTTTGAATGAGGACTGGTCACTGTGGTTATCCTACTGCACTTCAGCGCATTGCAACCTTTTGCTCCGTGCTTGCTTTTTTCACTGCAAGTTCTTTCGTTGATCAAATCACCGTGAAAGTGGCAAGAGATCCTCCGGGATCCTGGATCCGGGGACCAGGGATTCAAAGTGGACCCCAGGTTATTTCCTAAGCCTTTTCTTGGCTAAAAGAACACAACAGGCTCATACAAAAGGGTGGGACCCAGACGCTCAAGAAGTTGCGACGCATATTTGATCCGTGTCATCGTTATCGTTGTCAGAATCTAGATTCCAAACTTGAGGGGCCTGCGATCCAGGCATATGTAGTAATTAGTTTGTTAACGAGGATCATTGACAAGTAGCTCAACGTCACAACAAAGCGTTCAGCTAACGGATCAACCCTGCAACGGCCTCCGATGATACTGGCCAAGGATGTACCGCGTCACATCTGACCGACACTGCACCCGCGCCGGGTGGCCCGAGGATTCAGGTCCCTGGGACAGCGGATCACTCCCTCGGGAGATGCTCTGCGTCCTCACGAGGGGACATCCAACATCCGCGCAGCACCGACACGACGACCGGCTATAGGTCAAACTCATAGATCCGTCACATGAAAGATCCCAAACGGTGAGGGTGGCGAGTACGAGTCTGCACCTTGCGCAGCGGCGAGCACGGGGGTACCGAAGTCATAACGTGACCTCGCCAGACGCCTCGCACGGAAGCTCCGTCCGTGCCATGCACGAGTGTCACCAAACTGACGTAGCTTTGGCGGACGCTCGGTACCGCCTAATCTGCGCGAGATGTCCTGTACACAAGCGCTACTGATCCGGCGTCGCTTCGAAGGTCACTCGACGTCACTGCTCCGAGAGAAGCCGGATGTGCCACGAGGGCAGGCGGCTGGCACACACTGGCACATCCCGGCCGCCCTCTCTCTCTCTCTCCGCCGTGCCTCAGCCCGCGCCACGGCAGCGCAGGCGACAGCACGGAGTGAGCCAGATGAGTTTCACACGGAACTGCACGGAGTGAGCCAGAACCGGCGATTCAATAAACTGTTTTGGGTCCTTATACTAGAGATGCAACGAAATTACGGAAACACGAGGAAAGTTTCGACAAAACTCTGGAGGGTCATTGTATTCCCTTTCTTGTGCATTATTATCTACCAAAAGATAATCTATGTTAAATCTACAAATGTTCCTGTAATAAAAGACGTTTCAATGTTCATCAGATTCAGTCTCTGGGCAAAGGGCGGCATGTTCAGACGTCCCTGTACCCACGCCTGGTCCAAATGACAACACCAGGCAGAAGGGTGACGTGCGGAAGGAACACGAGCTGCACTGAACAGTGAACTCACCATCCCGTACTTGTATCAGAGAGCGATCCCAAGCTCATAAACCCGACATTTCATCACTCACACTACCACAGCTGATAACAGATGCATGTCATTGCCAGCGGCCTCCGGACAAGGCCACGTCTCATCTTTGGATGCATGGGTGCGCCCATCAGTCACGAGGGCGACTGATGCATACATGCATGGCTAGCTTCACGAACATGTGGTGACATTGACGTCACAGCCTTCACTTTACCAGGTGCCATGATTGTAAAACCACGCCTTACGAATCAATGGCTCATTATCAAGGACTGATTTAGAATGACTTCCGCCATTCGTCAACCCTACTGAAGCCGTAATGTTAACTAAAAGTCCATTAACGTGTCACAACACTTGCCATTTTCATCCTCACCCCTCCCGACCACCGCACCTTCCCAAGCTCCTCGTGGTTATCTAAAGACATTCTCCAAACCGTCACCGAAACGGGTGGGATCACACTGTGACCCGAACCGAGCAGGTTCTCTTCGGACCGGCCCGACTCCGCTCTCTCGTCCCACTTTGGAGAAACTATTCAATTCGTGGAATATTGTCCAATTCCCCCGCGCCGGAACGGTACCCGCCCTCCCAGCGCCGAGCTCGGATCAGGTGGTTATCAACAGGGTTGGCAAGTATATGCCACTATGTGGTATTAACCTGTTTTTACCACGGCATAAACCGACTGGCATAAACTAGACTGGCATAAATTAGTTTATGCCACCTACTGGCAAAAACTGACACAAACTAAAATGAAGTTAAGTTTTTGTCACTTACGGCTTTTTGTCGTCAACTTTCAATAGTTTGATTTAACTCCCTGACAAAACACTAAAACCTAGGTAAGTAACCAATGGCTGCAAGATATCATTATTTTGTTTTGTTTTCAGTTATCAGTTTTGTTAAACATAAGCCAAGCTTTGTCAATAAAATCAACAGAGTTCAGTAGGGATGGGTGTATAATGGGTATTTTCAGCTATCCGCTATTCGCTATTGGTGATTGGAAAAAATATGTCCCACAAGATCACATGCTTTTCATGCAATGCCCTGGCCGGGCTTAAGTATTTTTACTGTGTATATGTATGTATACTGTCTTCAGGTTATCCTTATAATTATGCTAACCTTGCATAGTAGCTGTTCACAACAGTACCTACCTACCTTTGTCATCAAGGATATTGCATTTGTGCGACTCAAACAAATGTAGGTTACCTGTAGCAACAGGTCTGCTACATTATGAAACAGATGATATTTTGATTCCTGGGAAAAAAGTTTATTTTATAGTTAGTTGTTTTGTTTATATTATATCTCTTTCTAATAAAATAATGATAAAATTTTCATAAATTTACATGTTTGTCAGTTTATGTCAGTTTATGTCGGTAAAAACTGGCATAAACTAGTTTTTGTCACTGACTGGCATAAACTAAGTTAATGCCGGCATTTTGCCAACCCTGGTTATCACAGAGGAGCTTTAGCTCCTGGAGCCGGCGACCTCGGCTTCGGAGAGCTCGGTTGTTTCCCCGATGATTTCCCCGATTCTCGCTAGCTTGCAAGCGCCCTATCGTCTCCTGCTTCTCATTCTGACTCGTCTCTCGTGCAGCTGAACAACTGCTGACGGTGATTTGGGTTCAGGGGGCTCGAACGTGCCGATCTTACGTCGCTCTGATACTAGTTTACAGGACATCATATACGCTATTGCCTAATTACCGCTAATGAAGTGTGACAATTTCGAATTCGAAGCCGGTCCTGTCTTAATCTGACCTCGCTGACCAGTCGTGCCACAGCGAGGTCTCCGAGAACTCTCCGAGAACAGTCATGGTCATGGTGAGCAGCAGCACCAGGACAACAGACGACCCACACCACGGTTGAGTGTGACTCGATGAAGCAACAGACTCGACTCGTGACAGCACGGTTCAGCGAGCACCAAATGAGAAACAACAGACCAACCAGTGACTCATAACCAAATGTTGGCGTTTTCAGAATCAAAGTCAATGTTAAACAAGTTGCGTCAGGCTATCTTGTCTGAGCGGTTCCGTTTACAGACGGAGTCTGTAAGCGTGGGTGTTTCAGATTATTGGCTCAGGAGTAAGTATTATCACAGACCTCTGGAGTCAGTGACAGTGTAAGTCTTGGTTCCTTCCCCTGCTTCCTCCCAACTACAGCCCTGGCAGACCACGGCCGAAGGGTATCTCGAAGTGGAAGACTTATGATGGCCAAAACTTCCTCCTAGTAACGACTTGACATACCCGATCTTAGGCTTACGGTGTTCGTTGCGCGAACAACTCACAACTTTTTATACCAAGTCGTTCGTTACCAACAAGAAGTTGTCTAAAAACATCTCATTTGACCCATTTCCAAAGGGAAATCAACCGTCTCTAACAAAGCCTTCGGGTGCACCCGACCAGAACGTGCTCAAGTGCCCGAACCACATCGCCGCATCGTGCCTCCTGATCTCTCCACTTCCCGTTCGGCGGGACCTCGGCGCGTGGCGGTCGATACCCTCCCGCAAGGACATCGCCACTGCGGGGTCGCCACACCCGGGTACCTGGAATCTAAAACAGGAACCCGTACCACGCTCACACGATCCACGATGGCATGGCTTCAGGCCTCGATCTGTGCGGGGCCTGGAGCCATGCCAAGCTCGGCTTCTAATCTGTGACAGCGAGCTGCTGAGACACGCACCACGACACTCATCTTGACAAGCATCTGCGTCTGCCGGCAGGCCGCTGCGCTATGCATAGACGTGACAATACACACTGCCCTCCGGCAATGTCGAGTGCGGGGGGCAGGCAGTCTGCTGTACCTGGTCACTCTCTCTTCCAATGAGCTTTCTTTCTTTCTTCCAATGAGCTGTCTGCTTCGAATCATTACCAAGACGGTCCGAGACCGTGCGCGCTCGTGCGAATGTCCAAAAGAACGCGCGGCACGTTTCACGTGCTGCTGAGATAGGGTTCGTAGAAGACTGAGTGACCTGTTTAGTTTGAGGTCACGCATGGTTGATTCCAGTCCATGCGATGGTGGGTATGTGCGCGCTCATGCGTGCGTTTACACTTCAGCGCGGCACGTGGCCGTGGCACACGACACGCCACGACGCGCATGAGGCTTCGTGGGCTCGTGGGACGTGGAGGAGGTACAGAGAGCCCTCCTCGGGCCAGGCCGGGTCGGGTGGAGGTCGGTTTTGTATTGACGCCGCGGCCGCCACGCAGCGACGCTTATAGCCGCGATCGATACGGACCGGGAGGCAGGCGTGCGGTGGTGTGGCGTACACCCGCCGGCCGGCCGACCTGCACCACTGTCCGGCCGCGGCAGGTCACTGGGTCAACAGGTCATGAGCCATGGGTCGCGGATCAAAGGTCACTTGACGTATGTTACCATTTGGGTCGCAGGTCACAACTCACACGACACAAATCACAGGCCACCAGTCAAAGGCCGACGGTCGCTTGTCGGTCAAGACGGAAGCCGAAGCACAGGTCACTTGTCAGACGACGCAGGTCGCAGGACACAGGTCAAAGGTTTACAAGTCACAGGTTACCTGTCACGGAAGGTCACAGATCAACAGGACCAACAGGACAGGATCAGAGGCCACGGGTTGGGACCGTCAAAGGTTGTACGCCAAATAATACATGTCAGAAATGAGGGGAGGACAAGGAATGTGAGCCAGCCTTGCACGATTTGTTGGCGCAAAACTATAAAAACCGAGAAACCCTTCGAGACTAAAACACACCACTTCCGTGGGTAAAAAGCTAAAGCACCGCCGAGTGAACGGACTCGTGGTAGCCATAAGCACCATGGGAGCCTCGGCGTTGGAGCTGTCGGAATTTCCCCGGAGTCGGTGGACCGAGTGTGCGTCACACACGAACCCGGCCGGAACTGTTCGATCGAAGCGGTTAATCGACAGTCAGACGAGGTTGTCCCACTCAGGGCAGGGTGGTGGCGCGGTAGCCCGGCCGGCAAGGAACACTTGGTCAAGACCGGACTACTCGCAGAGGTGGTTAGGCCGGTTGGAGGGAAAGGAATACTTCTAGCAGGCGTACGCTCCGTGGGGTTGGCCAAGGCTTCGGCACCGCAGCATCAGTGTGCCGTTAATCCTGCCACACCTTGCGGATGTGGACTCTCATCTTACCGCGAAGAGTCGCGCTTCGCACGGCGTAGCCGGCCGAACCCAGCAGAAACACACGCTGGTCGCTGGGAGCACAACTTGAATACATCTACGAATATTAGACATTTCCCAGCGATAGCAAGAGTCGAGGTTTACGCTGATGACTTCCATAAACATAGAGTATTTTGACGGTCGCCATGGCGCAGAAATCGTTCGACAAAGGTTCAAGGTCCGGCACATCCTGGATTCCTGGCCAATCGTGGTAAACTGACCTATACTGGACGCCGAACGGTTACATAAGGTTTCATTACATTGCATAGCTTTTTACATATAATTTATTACATTGTACAGTTGTATTACAATTATTTTGCCAGGATGTTATATAATTTAAGCCCTGGACTGAAATGGGCCAATTTGATCATAAACAACGACTTTGAATGATTAGAGTTAAGGACAGAAATGAGGATGGATTAAAATCAGCAAAAGCATAGGTACGTGCAAACCAGGAAAGACTTAATACGAAGCACAGCTTAGTCACGCCCTTCAATAAAGTAAAAACTGAAGTTTCTATAAAAACACACGCCAAAACCGGCCCAATCCTGCCTCTTTTAGTCTCCATCATCCACACATCACACAATCAGCTGACCGACGATAATACCACCATCCCACAATCAGCTGACTCCGGCCGACACCCTCCTAGATATCAGCTGATCGCGACCCAAACAGCGCCAGCTGTTTGCCGCGCAGCCTGCTGCTCGTCGCAGTGCGCAGTTTCCTCCCTCCCTCTGCCTCCGTGCGCAGTTTCCTCCCTCCCTCTGTCTCCGTCCCGCACTATCGACGGTTCCCGCCGAGCCGGGGTGAACGGCCTCTAAAACAGAGCTGGCCAGCTGCCTCTGCAGCGCACAAGGCACAGTGCCACCGCGCTCGACCACGGCTGGCCACGCCGGCCGGCCTGGCAGTGTCGGCAGCGGCGCCGGGGGGCGGTGGATGGTAGTATCGGCAGCGGTGCCAGGGGGGGGGGGGGGGGGGTGGCAGGGACGGCAGCTAATGGCGCGGCGGCGGCGGCCGTGGCGGTCCTCAAACCAGCCTATCCACATCCTGCCGCGCCGACCGAGACAGTTTGAGGGTCACTGACCGCAGGGTGTGCCAAAGAAAACTCGTCTGACCCCTTTAAATCGTCGGCGAATGCGCCCTGGGACAGGCGGACGCGCCGCGCCGGGGAGGGGGTCGGGCGCTGGTGTCGAAGGCAAGGTCAGACAGACGGGGGCACAGACATGCCCCCCTCCCCGCCCCTCCGGAGCAGACCAGAGGCCCAGATTGGAGGATCGATTGGAGCAACTTCCGACGCCGGCTAACCCTGTACCAGAGCAGCGAACCCCGCGAGCAGCTGCAGGCAGATTAAAAGAGCGAGGGCATCGATAAGGCCACGTCGTTGATACGTTCCGTTAATCCCAAGACATACAACTTTTACTCCGGAATTTTTCAAAATATCTTTGACCACAAGAAAGCAAACTCCAACGAGTTCATCGATACGCCAAGATTATCTCATTGCATTTCCCCTTAACGAACTTTTTATCAGTCTGGATCCGCCTCGTATGCATCTAGAAAGTTCCTGACGCTGTTCGGCTCCCTGCAGCCTAGATTTAGGCTGCACACGTCATACTCGGGTGACGACACACACGTCTGAAGCGCTGCGCAGACGGGCCGAACACTTCCGTAGAACATTCTGCGTTCGGCGAAAGGTGACGAGAAGAACTCGTCGAATAGTGTGCTGCTGGCACTTCTACAAAGGAAAATAATTCAATATCACACTTAATCGCACTTCCACAATTCGCCGATACACCACAGAGCGTCTTTACATCACAATCACGCCTTATATCGGACATTTGAATCGAAAGTGCGCCACGTTCGTCTCCTGCAGCCTGAAATTTCAGGCTGCGCAAAACCGATGTTGGC
>JARFNZ010139079.1:0-10632 GCA_031763405.1 Balanus nubilus
TTTGACCTCATTTGACCTTGAAGATATTGACCTAGGGTCATGAAAATTACACAAAAGAGAGTTCCTTGTGGGTCCTTTCTACCCACCAAATTTCGTTGTTGTAGCATGCATAGGAGCCGAGATCTCAGGGGGGGGGCCGAATCGACCCCCCCCCTCGACCGTTTTGTACCATTTCCATGCCTACAGTAATAGGGTTAAACACGCGAAAGATGCTGAAAAGACTGGACCTTAGTGTGGAGGCATCCGTGCCTATGTCGGGCTAGAACTTTCCATTTAAATTCTGCCGGTTACCTGGAATTGCCTGATTGGATGGTAACGGTCAGGACGTGCGCAACAGACCATGGGCCCCTCGCTTAGCACGGGTCCTGGCCTCGGATATTGGTCTGAAGAAAAGTTTTGGACTAAATTTACAAAAAGAACATAGCTGATGTATAAAGAATATCACCAAAGTAGACCGTTGCCGTTCAAGCGGGGAAGTGAAACGTGCGAGTGCAAAGTATTGTTTTATGTTAATTACACCCGTGAAATAATACCCGAGCTCGGTGTTTGGATGATACTTTGATGGGTAGACTTCACACAGTGCATGGGCTGGAGATGAGTTACTGTGCATTAGGTCGGGAAATGGAGTACTCGGTACCCAAATGCACCCAGGCCGACGTTAGAAACGCACGCCGGCCGGGTGCGGCCGCCGTGCCGGCTCGTAAATACCGTAACGCTGGGCGGCATGTCTCGGGAAATGCGGCTTCATGGAAAATGTTCCGCAAATATGCGCAGTTAGCTTTCAAGATCCCCTAATACAGAATTGAATGGGGCCTTATCTCACCAAAAAGCTAAGGGAAAGAAGGAGAAAGTAACTGTTGTTTGTCTACTTAAATTTGAGCCTCATTTTGCTGATGATGATTCAATGACACCATCTACTGCATGTAATGTTCTCGCCAATTTTAAATATCCATGAAAAATATAATTCAATCCATATGGTAGGCAATATTATGGGGAACAGGTTGGTATATAATTATAATAATTTGCACCAGTGGAAAGGTAAGTAATATGTAATAAAAGATGCGGTAGATATAACTTCCGACGGCGCACGAATAATCGAGTCACATAAAACTCTCTGTTCCGCTGGCCATTGCAGTCATTCTTTTCTTCATGAAAACGTTTGTATTGGTTAATTCTAATAATGTGATCAATTTGCAACACAGCGACACCAAAAAATGGCCGAAACTCCGAAATCGCCATTGGCCATCCGTGAGGCCGTTTCCGACCATAGTGCGGTGGTCTGATGGGCTGCATAGGAGATAAATGGTGTCATCAGCATGGGCCTTATGAACTGCTCCTACCTTAGGCAAATATCGCGGAAAAATTAATTGCACTGTCTCACCAACGTCAGGTGCTGCTAAGTATTGCATTGCATCCCGAGTGACTTGAGACTTGAGCAAATACTTAAAGGGAATATGAGGGTTTTGAAAATGTTGGCTATGCCTATATGAACAAATACATTTTAGCGTTTGATATTTATGGTGTATTTTACGTAAATTTTTACCTTATTACGTTATTAAATAAAACAAAAAGCAGGACATGAAAATTGTTAGCACCTACGATTAATAGCTGTGTAAAACGGCATGTGTATCGTGTATAGCATTAGGATGTTAATGCCCCTCTTCAATCGCGATGTCCAATCCGCAATCAATAAATTGGGCGTTTGCAGCGCAAAAAACAAAATATTATTATTTTGTTAATTATCATTTATTAATTAATTGGACTTTCTCAACCCTTCGCTATAATTTTATGCTAGGGTGCATTTTGAAGCTTTGTATTTATGGTAATTTTACCATAAAAAAACTAATTACGTAGTTTAATAAAGCTGGAATCTGAACAAGAACATTGTAATAACTTGTAAAACGTCAGATTCACCCAACACTATTATTGACTGCCCCATCTCTAATCAAGGATTCATCAAATGGGCGCTCGCGGCACGCATGACCGAAAAGTAGGCCACGATAAGAAATGCCGTGATCATCAGAAAATGTAACTTGGGTCTAAAAAAAAGCAACAGCAGCAATGACCAATGACAATGACAAATGGCCAATGACAAATGGCCAATGACAAAGCAATGACCAGGGAACATTGACCAATTACCTTCCAACACGACGATGTAACGACTAACGACGATGATTTGCTCACGCAGAAGTCGCTAACGGATGTGTATCTTTGCTTGACGGTGTGTGCTGTGAATATCTTTTGAGCAAGTGTGCGAGTGTGTGTTGCCGAATAAGACTGCGAAAGTATTTGTTGCGAGCGTGCAATGTGCATGGGTGTATTCGTGCGGGTGTGCGCTGACTTAACGGGAGTCGAAGTGTTTGTCGCCAGATTGATAGCATAGCCACTCATACCCATACTTCCTACATCACCTAACCTGCAAATGTGAAAAGCCTCATTTTGTGGATCTTTTGCGAATAAATCTGAATTAGAATCTGTCCCTAGATGGCACTTCTTCTAGTCCGTTTATTCTCAAAAGACACACGGTCCAAGCGTATTATCAGAATTGACACGTGCGGGCAATGCAAATGTCCCCATTAAAAATATATCGCAAAGTCAACTATTATTTATTTAGCATTTGAGCTATCTGAGGTTCTTTGCGGAAGGCACTTTTGACGGTGTGTCTTTTGAAAATAAAGATATAGTAGAGAACGCCTAAGTTTATACTGTACCGAGTCACTTGAAGCCGGGAGGTGAGTTCTGCATAAACGAGGATGCAACGGATCGTTCTTGTTATCAAAACAAGGGAACATTGACCATAAAGCTGAGAACCACTGTTCTACGTACCATACATAAGCTTAACGTTAGAACTTACCCTAAGCGGCAGTTTTCCGGCGACGAACGCAGTGCCGGTGACGCTGACCAGCCGGCCGGGATCCAGCAGCTCCACCGGCCGCAGCTGGGAGGCGGGGCTGATGGTGGCCTCCACCAGACCCCCGCCGCGCGGGAAGTACCCCCTGCAACACGGACAGGAGGGTCAGCTTTTGCACACGACAGGTCTGTCTGACTGACAGGTTAGCTGTACCACGCCCCAGTTTGAGAACACGATCCTGTGTGCCGACGGCAGAGCGTCTTCAGCGTCCTGCCTGATGTCATGACGTCATTTATCCAGCGGAACATTGTAGCGTTCATTGTTTGGGTCAGCATGCTACCAAACCAACGTTGCTGACAGGGCGGTAACCCCCAGACCTCCCCAGAGCCGGTACCGTATTGGCCGAAGATAATGGCGCCGTCCCGGCTTGGCCGGACGTGGCGCACACATTAAACAGCGTATGTATTGTGTTGTACTCTATTGTACCGTTTTGTGGTATTTGTTATAGTGTTGCGTTGCTGTGTGACGATGTCAATAAACCGGAAAAAAAAACGTTGCTGACAGGTCACTCCGGGTGTCCAGCGAGGTGTCAAATGACGTCACCTGCGCTTGACGTCACAGTGCAGGTTGCCGCCGAAGAGCTCCAACAGCGGCCGGAACACTTCCACAGTGTAGTCGATCTGTGGTGCGAACGCGGCGTTCGTGCCGCCGCGCAGCGTCAGCCGCGTCGGCCCGGGGGCGAACATGGCGCAGGGCAGACTGACCTGCAGCAGCAGACCGACGCTCCTGCCAACAGAGGACAGTCAGCCCTCACGCCACTGCCGCGTTCTGTCTGAGAACTGTAATGACCAGCTTTCATGCTTATGATGGTGACGGTGATTTGTGCCTTAGGGCGCCGCAACTCTCTTGGTTATATGGCGCCAATGATGCTTACAATGAGTGGGGTAAAATTTGGATATGTTATGTCCCTTACGGAGGGTAAGTTTTGAATGTTGAGGTTGCGGTATGTTTTCTGGCTGAATTTGATGTGCTAAGTTTTTTTCTACAAGAAAATCTATCAGCGGCTTTTCCATTTGAAATTTGACGAAAATGGCCCCCAGGCATTGCAGTCTCCGGGACATTGCACTTCTGAAATGCTTCATATGTGAACAAAAGTTGCCGCATGAAGCTAAAGTATGGTAAAAAAAAGAGTTTAAAGTCCCTGTAGTTGAAATTCAGGGTAGAAAGACCCATGCTTTCTACCTAAAGGGATCACGGATAAGCAGAAAATGTGAAATTCCGATGAAATGAGCATGACACCGGTCGATCATTCCACGTTAACCTTCTTCTATGCACGCTTAGGAAGCGCATTTTTGGATGACATCGAACATGGTCGGCGTTTGTTAAGCCTTTTGTAAAAAGAAAGTAGCGCTTCTCCTGAGCAAATGAGTGCATATATTCTACCGAATAGACATGCTGACGTCGCCAAAGGTTCTGTCACGAGATCTCAACAACTTTTGCCAGAAACGGGCATGCGACTGTAGGGCAAGGTTCTGGTAGCGCTTCCACGGACTTCATATATCTGTCCGTCTTCCTGCGCGACACTTTGCTCTCCTTTCCACATCAATCTGTTTAAAGGGAAGTATCGACCTTGATCACGGGGTTTTGAACTGAGACAGCAGAGCCGTAGCTTGCCTATATAAACCACATGACCTAAGGCTCGTTTGTCCCAAATCTCTACTTAGACGCCTCTAGACAAGAGTTTGTTTTGAATTGACATTTTTTTAGAAGATGACCTTTTTGCCAGCTGCACTGGATATCTAATACCCCTTTTGAAATCGAATCCCATGGCAGCGGCGCCAACGGCCGAGCATCCCGCCCAACCGCCCGGGCGTTCGGAGACTGTCCTGAGCACAGCCAGCAGTTGGAACCTTAGAATAGATAATTCTGCCAAGTTCCAAGGAATCTTTCAAGGTCAACACGTATGCACCTTTTAAGTTATTCGTCAATCGTGGTCGGCCACTGCCACGAAAGCGCCAAATAAGCTAAGCAGGTAAGTTACACACGGGCTTTATGAGGAAGGACTTCTGCGAGTCTACTACGATATGCGCTGTTGAGTCGTTCAAACAGTCCAAGTCCCTGGCAAACGACTGTAACCCTACATATGCCGGACTGGTGCACCACTTGGACACAATGTTCGAGCCGGTCAACCATGGTCATTGGCCACTACTTAAACGGTTCGCTCCTCCGTAAGGGTGTCACTGTCGACCTACGAACACGGGAGCCTCGTTAAAATAGTGTTTAAAAATGCCTCTATACGTATTGGGTATAGAGGCAGACACTACTATTCATTCGCATGGCTTTCTTGACCTTTAAGTACATAACTTTACCGTGCAGATAATGTCCGAACAATGCCGGAAAGCTAAAAGGCTGACAGCGGATAACCGGAAAACTCTGAACAACCGCTCAACAGGTTCCTACCAGCACTGATGGTGTTCAGTTTACAGAGACAGGCGACTGCTGCGGCGGCGATAAAAGCGAAATGACGGCTGTCCTGCTGACAGCGATGGGGCATTTACAACCGTTGGAGAGACAGATCCAGAAATGTTTTCACTTTAGCCACAACGGATCTATGACCTCTAGAGAGCGGTCAGCCGAGCTTGGCATCCTTTATGGAGAAATAGAGTTCAATTATTTATGCAGTTCGGTTATTGGAGTGTCTGGATATGATTCAGGAGATCGCGAAAGGTGACCTCCTTATTCCCCCGAGGCCCCCCCCCAAAAAAAAGGGCACATTAATTGGGCATGAGCTTTCTAACGCTTTCCATCTTCACAACCACTTTTATCTCCTCAGTTAGCATGGGAGTCACTCCTCACCATATTGACGTCTCAGGAGCCCACCTTAGTCTGTGTTAAGTTGTTGAGACTCCTTTTTGTGGAAATGCAAGACTAAAGTTTCATAAATCAGTCCTCAAACCATGTTTGGGAATTATTATGTGTATATCACAGGAGATGTGCGTTGGTTAACTCAGTGCTCGACAATTCCGCAGTTTCAGTCAAATAACGCAGGGGGCCATATCCAGCGCGTGCTGCATGCTACCAAGTGCCTGAAGAAAGCAGAACATACCATGAACAAACTGCAATGGTTTACTATCGTGACCACGAAATACAGTGGCGCTGGTATGATTCTTTTTTCACATATGTTTGAAATTATCAAGCTTGTTAGGGGATAAGGCACCTGTATGTGTAGGACTAACAATCGTCTGTAAGAGACTTGATCACTTTGCATGACTCATTGACTACAGTGCAGAGTAGCTGTCGACTAACAGAGGTCCTACTCCATGAAGCCCGCACGTAATACAGCTTAACGACTGTTTTCGTGGCAGTGGCCGACCACAATCAAACGAGTAAATTTAAGCAGATTGGTGCAGAATGGAGAACAAACCGTCGCTCAGGAAGATGGGATGATATATGAAGTATGTTAGTGCACTACTAGAACCTTGAGAACCCTGCTTACAGTTGCATGCCCATTGCTGGCAAAATGGTATCGAACTCAAAACAACGATAAGGCGCAAAAACGCACAGTAACAACACAAAACGCGAAGCGAAAAAAAAAATGAAAAAGCGCTACGTACGAAGCAAAAAAAAAACGCGACAAAAATGAACTCATTGAAGCGAAGATCATACAAGAAATGATGGAAGCGGAGAAAATGGCGTCAATAAAGCGAAATATTAAATTGAAAAATAAATAAAACGATTATCATACGCCGCGTAACTAGACCTCAATGCACGTTCCATCGTAATTTAACTTGGCTGATAATTCGCTATCCTGTAAGTTAGAAGCGTAGGTTATTTCTTCCTGAATTTCAACTACAGGGACTTTTAGCTCGTTTTTGAACACGTCGGGCGACTTCAACGCCTGGAGGCCACTTTGCGTCAAATTCCAAAAGGAAAAAGCCAACGATACATTTTGTCGTAAGATAAATCCATCATTTTTTAACTCAGCACATCAAAATTAACCAGAAATCATTCGGAAATCTTAACATTTTAAATTTCACATCTGTAAGGGACGGTCTAATGGAAGGTATACGTCATCAAATGCAACAGCAACATCTCTCATCTCTCATTTTCATTCATAAAACGTAGGTAGCTTGTTACGTAGCACTCCAGATAAAAACACCATACCAAGTAATGTTGTCACGATCGTGCGTAGATGGAAACGCCATCATGGATCGAATCATGAGTTACTCGTATGACAACGGTGGCGTGAAATCAGGTGAGTTATGTACATCATCACCCAGCAGGCGGTGGTGTCCGGTAGGTACCGTACCCGGCAGTGCCCGTATCAGCCGTGTAGCTTCCGGCGGTGATCTGACCGGGTCGGAACGTGACCTCGGTGGAGTTGATGGTGTCCCCGGTCAGCTGGCCGCCGCACATCTCCGACACCAGCCGCAGTCCTGGCCAGTCACAGTCACACAGTCACTGTTATATCTCCGACACCAGCCGCAGTCCCGGCCAGTCACAGTCACAGAGTCAATATCACATCTCTGACACCAGCCGCAGCCCTGGGCAGTCACAGTCAGAGTCAATATCACATCTCTGACACCAGCCGCAGCCCTGGGCAGTCACAGTCACACAGTCGCTATTACGTCTCTGACACCAGCTGCAGACCTGACCAGTCACAGTCACTAGTCACTATGTAACAGTGAACAGTCACACAGTCACTACACCAGTCCAACACCAGCTGCAGACCTGATCACCCAGGCCAGTCACATAGCTGCAGTCACAGACACAGAGTACATATCTCAGACACCCATCACACACATGACCAGCCATAATCAGTCACAATCACAGCTGATCAGTCACACAGTCACAGACACAGCTATAACAGTAGCAAGACACAATGTCCTACAGTAACTGGCCAATGACAGACACATCCAATGAGCCTGTAGACAATTTATTCAATTTAAGGACACAGTCCTCTACAGGAACTGACCAATGAAAGACATGGTCCCAGGACAGTGTCCTACAGTTACTGACCAATGACAGAATACAGTTCCAGGCTACAGTACCCTACAGTGGCTGACCACTATCAGTGACCAATGACAGACACAGGGTCCTACAGTAACTGATTAATGACAGACACAGCCCCAGGACACAGTGCTATACAGTGTCCTCATATGGTCAATAGAAATAGATGAACTGCCATATAGTGAAGACACCAGGACTGTGATAAGAGTCACAAATACAAGGTTAACAACTTGGCCTACTCTTGATGGAATCAGGAGTTTTTTATTGCTACAAGATGTGGGATACTCTCATGGTTGCCATCAAAGAATTGTCATTCCTCCTGTTGTCTAGCTTGTCTCTGGCACTAGAAACACATCAAAACAAATGGTTGGTATAGTAGCTAACCTGCTAAATGCTGAGCCTTGAGTCCTGGCTTGGATCTTCCACCCCTGATGTTGGTGATTCTGATGGGTTTTGTCATCAGACAGCTAAGGGACACTGCCATTCTGAGTACCTGGCCACCCTGTCAATCAATGTAACTCTGATCAGTGCCTCTGTCCCTTAAGCATAATTAGATGCTGATATTAACTGGGTTCATTGATATTCCATTACCATTGTAAGCATTACCATGTCAACAAATTAAACAAGGAAAAGTATGTGTTAAGCATGTTCATAGCCAGTGTTGGATGAAGTGTCATATGGAATAAAAATAGCAATCTATGAACAGAAGTGCATGACACAAATGAAGTTACCTAATTCTGTTATATGAATAACACCAAAGACCACATTCTCTAGCAAACACAGAGTTGACAGCAAAAGAGCTTTATGTTAATAGAATATGACAATAACTATAAGTTATTTGACAAGTCCAATGATGAAAGTTTGTCATGGATGAGCAATGTGATAAATCTAAAACAAACTTTTGCATTGAAATAGCCCATGAATTGATATATTATGCAACTGAACAATTTAATTCATTTATAACATCTATTTTTTAGAGTTCATTCATCTTCCATTTATTTTTATTTTCAGGTCATTGCACTGTCCATAATGACAGCAAGGAGACCATGATGAGATTTGATCATAGGCAGTTCCAGATGAATATGGGTCACTATGGAATTTGGTCTTCCGGTTGCATGATAAAAAAAAATCACTTTCAACACAAAGTCACACTCTTACCCCTTCCATCACAGAACCATCTATGGTTTCAAAGTCATCCATATCTGTTTTTTTCTGAAAAAAAAACAGCAGAGCAACAAGTGTAAGCCTTTAAGCACACATATGGCAACCTGATGATATAACTATGACAAAAAGCAATGATGCAGGACACTTACAATGACTTCATGCTGCACAGTACCACCAGATATTTGGTATTACTTGTGCAAGCATCATAGATCTTTGCATCCTTTAATGGTATTCAATGAATCCATGACTGTCACCAGTCACTACCAGGGGAGGGGACATGCCCTCCATGGTTGGCAAAGTTGCTGTTTCCTAGTATGCATTTTGTACTCTTTTTGTACAGTTTTGAATTTGTGTACTATTTGAAGAGGTGAATATAAATATAATTAAACCAAATATGAATAAAAATAATATTTGATTCAATGTCATCAAACTGCATCAGGCTCTGGAGGCCTGAAGCCCAGAATACAAAAAGAGTACAACTACAAAATGCATTCCAGCAAACAGTAACTTTGCCAACCATGTGCCCCTCCCCCATCCAACATCTTCACATTTAGTGCCTAGTATGGTCATTGCATGGAGAGAATTACCTTCAATACACCTCACTCTCTCAACTTCAGGTGACAAGACACCTTTATTAACATGCACTACCCACCTAGTCACAGATCCCTATCATAAAAATGTGATGGAAATAATTAATAAAGCTATGTCATAAAAACTTCTACAAAGACTGCATTTTGTCAACAACTTTGAGTTACCTTGGAGATAGAGGTGATCTGAGTTTGGTATCTGTTAGTGCATGTAGGGTTGAGAAATAACATTCCACTCTCACTAGAGGCCAGGTAACATTAGATTCATATGCCATTCATCTGATCACCTTTACCCATTGCTTCATAATAGCCATTTGTAGATCAGCCACTTCCCTTGATACTTGATACTTGATACTTGATACTTGATTCACTATTAGGCTGGATCAAAATATTGACACATCAAAAATTGATCTTTTGGATCAAATTTTGAACCCTGACACCTGGTGCCAGACCTAGCAACTGACCTTAACTGAGTGCAAGGTAGCTAAACTGAGTATTTGATCAGAGCCACCAATATAAAGAAAGTTCTTATAGTTGAGGCTTAGGACAATTTAGAGTCTCTTCCCAATTCCAGTCATGCCTTCAACTACAACTGGCCACAACATCCTCTTAACAGGGTTAAAGGACCATGTCTGAATTTCTCCAATCATTTATGTGGCTGCTATGTGACCAGTCTGCAAAGTAGGGCACTTCAAAAAAAGAAATAGATGTTGGGCATGATATTTCATGTGCACTTTCATGTGCACACTTCTGATTTTAAATGTTCTGAATGCAACTCTTATGTGCATGCTACTTGTGTGCACCTAGACCCTCTGACATATGCAATGCAGATGAGTCTGTGGTGTAACCAACTATTATGGAAAAAAAGAAACAATATAATATGCAACATGTTAAGTGCAGGCAGACTTGATGCTGCTGGTATCTGTTCCCTGTGTTTTACAAAATGTTTGCAATTAGAGGACAAATACAAGGTTGAATTAAACTTTTCCACCAAAGGCCCCTCCCTCCCTCCCTCTCCCC
>JARFNZ010139101.1:0-10629 GCA_031763405.1 Balanus nubilus
GGGGGGGTTGGGTTGCCCCCCCCCCCCCCCCCCAGAAGGATTGCTGATAGACTGGAACAGACTGATAGACTGGTCAATACTGGATAGGAGGCTGGCTGACTCGCTGATCTACTAGGTGCAGTGACGTGGATTTGAGCAAAACGGGTCATCGCTCAGCAGCATCAAAAAACATCTGGACAATACTGGGTCTTGTTGATACCTTGGTGAAAACAAGGCACAATGACAGAAAAGAACTCTCAATCATTAACAAAACAATAAAAACAAAATAGACACAAGACTTCCGAATGGAGATATTTAGCATATTTAAGAAACAGATTTCACATAAAGCACAGCTGTCTGTCACATTTACAGGCGTGTCCCGTTGATGCATTATGTGCGATGCAGTATGTAAAACGTGCCGCGATGCAGTGCTTATTGCGCGCCGATGTGATTTAAGTTGTTGACCATGTGGAAAAGCTGATGCTGGTTGTGAGACGAACTGTACATAGAACATTCAACCAGATGCAGGTAGGACCGCAGTGTACTACACCTACTGACAAGCAGTATAATCCATGCAATGAAGCACCGATGCTTTCAATACATTACAAATGTCCATTCACATTTTTCACTACATTCTGCGGCATTACATAAGCTTATTTACAACACGGGTGCAACATATAGGCCAATAACCCTTGCTCACTACGTTGACAGGCATAACAAGTCGAAAGCGACGTTTTTACAGAATAACTTGTCGACCGTGCTAGCGGGACAACAATAGTACAGACATGCGGGTAGCAGGTACAGTGCGGTACGTAGGACGACACATCTATGGGCACACTACGGACGAGCGCAGTTAACATGCACTCAAGCACCGGCATAACTTACTGGTAAAACTGGAATACGCGCGGCCTAACAGAGGCCGTGACAGCAGATCGGCGAAGACAGAACAGCGAGTCGTTAGTAACACGTCAGCCAGTCAGTCCGAAGACCAGCCACACGAGGATTTGTTACGATTAATTTCAAAACGGAATGTGAGCCACACACCAATGAACAAACTAAAAAAAAATATGGAAGGTGAAGGCGCAAACTAATGCTGTTAGAGACAGAAAAACGAGAAGATAAACGTGGGGGACGACTTCTGATGCTAGTTTTAAGCACCATAGTATACACGGCAGTGCTGATGGTTAATTGCACACACAGCTGTTAGATGTGAGAGGTACTGCTACTTGCTAGGGAACAACGGTAGCACTCAGAGTGCGTTTTTGCCAGGTGTAAACCATGTCGATTCTGGATCTTAAAAACAGCATCTGATTCCGATATCAACATTTTGAAAAGAGTAACTTTGCTGAAGAGTGAACTAGCTACAAATTTGCAGCAACCTCTGGGTACCCTTGCCAAAGATGACGCACAATGCGCAATGCGCATTCGGCATCGTAGAACGTCCACAGTTTCATTTGTCAGCTTTGGTCAAATACTTCCAACAGAATTTCAATTAAATATTATCTTCATGACAGGCGTCGCCAATAGGGAAAGGGGAGGGGGTCCTTTCAACATTTTAGCATTACGCATTTGACATAGCATGTAGAGAATCAACTTCAAAACGTCTCCGTCCAGCAACTTCCAAAAGGTGGTGACACTCTTCATCTCCATCACAAGGTGTTCAAAGCCTTGTAAGAAGTGTTCCACATGTCCACCTTCACCCCGCGTCCTCACCTGGAGAAGGGCGGCTGGTCGAACAGCGAGCCGTGCGGGAACGTCATGGGCTTGTCGAAGAGCGACTTGACCGGGCCGTGCATGTCCCAGAGGCCGGGCATCCGGTGGTGGCCCCTCTGAGAGGAGCCGCCGCTCAGCTGACGGTCCATCCTCAGCGGCTCTGACAGCAGGGAACGCTGTGGGGATACATCAGGTCAGGGAGTACAGGGAGTACAGGAGCACGGTCTGCCCGTCCGACAGCAGTGGACGCTGCGGGGATACATCAGGTCAGGGAGTACAGGAGCTGACCCGTCCGACATTAGTGGACGCTGTGAGGATACATCACGTCAGGGAGTATAGGAGCACGGTCTGACCCGTCCGACATTAGTGGACGCTGTGGGGATACACCAGGTCAGGGAGTACAGGAGCTGACCCGTCCGACATTAGTGGACGCTGTGGGGATACATCACGCCAGGGAGTATAGGAGCACGGTCTGACCCGTCCGACAGCAGGGAACGCTGTGGGGATACATCAGGTCAGGGAGTATAGGAGCACGGTCTGACCCGTCCGACAGCAGTGGACGCTGCGGGGATACATCAGGTCAGGGAGTACAGGAGCACGGTCTGACCCGTCCGACAGCAGCAGGAGGGCTGTCCAGACGGCACGGGGAGCGACCAGTCCTATGGGAACGCACGTAGATACTTTGATACATCTAGAAAGTGACAGCGGGTCACGTAGAGAGGCTAGGCACTGCGAAATGAGATGATCAAGTTTTATCAAATCTACTAAATTCCTCATTATACGTGTGAGCTCTCTAGCGAGCTACTTGAAGTTAGCATCTTCAACCGAAATATGTTATACCTTGCAAAAGTATACGTTCATTTTCGCTCACTGACGACAGTAGTTACACCCAGCCATTCGCACTGTTTCAAACCCCGTACGGCACGTATCACACAAACCCGCTTCGCCTACCTTGGCCGGGTTATCCTCCATGTCCATGCGCTTGGTGAGACTCTTCATCCTGTCCATGAGGTTGCCGAAGAGGGACTCGGCGGTGAAGAAGTCGAACTGGTCGTCGTCATCGTCGTCCTCGCCGCCGGAGCTGAGGCTGTCGGCCCGCTCCGTGGACGTCATCCGCGGGCGGGACAGCCTGCGGAGCGAACATCAACCGGTCAGTGAAGAGGAGAGAGAGACGTGTCAGACGGGAGATGGAGGGTCGATCGACACACAGGCGTCGTGTTGGGTTCAGGTGAGCTAGCTAAAAGAAGGCGGGATGACACGATATGTTTGTCATTCATAAAAATGTGTTGAGTGGAAGTATTTCATGGTAGCCCAGAAGCATATATGTCTCCATAATCAAAGAGATTCAGACGAGGAGGGACAAATCGGTGGATAAAATTCGACATGTCACGAAACTAAAACAAAAGAACATGCAAATCCTCATGCAAATAATTAGTACAAAGTCGATTCTTTAACCATAGCTTGTTGGAGGACTTGACCAGGTTTGACCACGAGCCGTCGGCACTATGACAGTCCAGTAAGTGCTCTTTCGCCATCTTTCGCCTCGCTGTGCAGTCAGAGGTGACCTTCAGGGCTCAGCCGTCGCTCCGGTCGTTACCTTCGGCGCTCAGAGGGCCAGCTTCCTAACTCCAACATCGGCCGGTCGTCGAAACAGCGCATCGAGCTGAGCCGCTGCAGCCCCAGCGGCGCGCCCCACAGGTCCTCCCGCGACGACCGCTCACCCAGCAAGCTTCTGCCGGTGGCCGCCAGGCGGCACTGTTAGTGTCACGGGACGGGCAAGGCGGGCAAGGCTCCGGAGTTCGTTCACGTCACGAGGACTTTGGGAAGAGCAACACGGCGCAGACGAGACGACGAACGGTGGTTAGAAAATGGGGACAGTCAACAGACATGCGGGGTGAGATATTCCGACGGAAAAAGATACGTGAGACGTTCTAGCTAATATTAAGAACACTGGTTAAGACAAGCATTTAGGTATGAGTCGAGAAAATCATATTGCCTTGGTACGTGCAAAGAATAGATGTCACTTACGGGTGACGATTAGAGACTTAAGTATTAACGAATTATGTCCCCAGACCGTAATGCGAATGGTTTAATTTATCATATTTCATTGTTCGTAAATATTTGCTGATGCCATATGTTCGGTACCTAATATAGCCAGTTTCCGTTAAATTACTCAGATATTTGACGACTCATCATTTTCAGCCAGGCAAACTCTGCCCTTTGCATCACAGTAACGGCGCTGGCACTTGATCTGCTGCGTGAAACATAACGCCCACCAGCAACAGCAAAAACCGCACAAACATGCGTCAGCGTTGCCTCTGCGACGCGGCGCTCCGCCCACAGCAGCCGCCGCTGCCAAACAAAGCCAGTCACGTCGCAGCAAAAACGCGGCGTGGCACCGACAAAACCCAGACTAACCGCTTCTTCTCACACCAGACATACGTCTGAGCTAGGACTCCCCCTCCTTATCTTTCACGCCTGAAGCAACTGACCCCTCCCCCGCCTCTTAGCTTCCCACGACGGCGCTGTCCTCTTCCCCGCATTTCACATACCCCAGACAGGCCCCGCTCTGTACTCACCCCAGCCGGCGCTGGCCGGACGTCTGGTGCGTCCTGAACAGGCCGCTTCCCTGCTCCCGGTCCTGCTCCTTCGTCTGCGCCTGCACCGTCGGCGTCATCGTGCCGCCGCCCTCCAGGGCGATCGGGATGATGAACTCCCTCGGCGACTTCCGCAGCGCCTCGCGCGCCGGCGGTGCCAGCTCGTCGGCCGCGCCGCCGCCCGAGCCGCCGTCATCGCTCGACGAGTCCTCCGGCAGCGAGCGCAGAGAGCTCGTGTGCGACACCGACTTCTGACGCCGTGGGTGTGCCGGGACCGGGGCCGGTGCTGGAGTTGGAGCTGGAGTTGGAGCCGGAGTCGGAGCCGGAGTCGGAGTCGGAGTAGGAGTCGGAGTGGGAGTCGGAGTCGGAGTAAAGCCGGCAGGAGCGGAAGCGGGCGTCGCTGGCGCCGACACCGGCGCCGGAGCGGGGGAAGGCGCGGCAGCCGGCTTGGTCTCCTCCTCATCCACCAGCCTGATGGGGATGATAAACTCCTTGCTGGCGGCGCGGCGCGGCGGCAGACTCTGCGCGCGGTCGTCAGCTCGCGGAGCGGGCGCGGGCCGCTGCGTGCCCTCGCTGGACACCCGGGAGAGACGGTTGATCTCGGCGGCGGTGGCCGGCGGCACCGGAGGAGCCCGCGTGTCGATCGGCGAAGGACGGACGCCCGAGGTGACGGACGAGGCTGATGGTACCCGCTCGGTGGAGCTGCGGGCGGGAGACCGACGGACCGGGACCTTCTCGCTCGGTTTAGGCTTAGGAGTTTTGTCTTCCGTCTTATCCTCAGGTTTGACTAGTTTGGGTTTCTCCTCAGGTTTGGGAGATGGTTCCTTAGGCTTTTCTGAAGGCGCAGTTGCCTCGTCTGCCGACTTCTCCACAGGCTTGACGATCTCAGCCTTTTTGTCGGCTGGCTTCGCAACTTCGTCCTTCGTTTTCTCCTCGGCGGCTTTAACCTTTCCCTCTTTCTCTTCCTTGTTGCATGGTCTGACTATTTTGGCGGGTTTGGCAGGTTTGTCTTTGACCTTTTCCTTAGGTGTGACACTCTCATCATTCACCTTCGGAGCTATGATCGCGCCATCTTCCTTTGGCGGAGTATGTTTTCTGGTCGGAGCAGGTACATCCTGCTTCATATCAGACGGACTACGAGCTGGCTTCTTGCTTGGACTAATGGTTTCATCAGGTTTAGAGGACGAGGATTTCTTTACACTCACTTGAGGTTCTTTGATGGAGGCAGCAGCCTTAGCAGTAGGCTCTTGTGGAGGCTTAAGCTTCCTCACCTGGCTGTCTGATAATTTCCTATCTATTACCGGAATTCTGCTCTTCTTGGGAGACACTGATGGTTCAACCACAGCTCCGGCGGGCGATTTTTCCTTCGGAACTTCCTCCGAAACACCGGCCTCCAGCTCTGATTTCTGACCACTGACTTCCAGAACAGAAGATTCCAACTGAGAAGGCAATTCGGGACTCTCTTTCGGCTCGGGACTCTTAGAAGCACGTGCAACTGCAGGTTCACAAGGTTCCACTTCCGTAGGTTTCTCAGGCAGAGATTCAGGCAAGTCTTTGGCTTTGGGTTCTACTAGCTTCAGCGATATTTTGCTACTCGTGTGAACGGGACCTTCTGCGGGTTTCTCCTCCGATATGCCTTCTTGAGCTACATTATTACCTAAGATACTTTCCGCACCTCCTGTGGAAGGGATAGCCTCTGACTTTCCCTCTTCAGGCTGGACAGACGGCTGCGGAACAACTTCGCCCTCTGACGTTTTCTCAATGCCTGCAGGTGTCTGCTCCCCCGACAGTCCTGTCGCCGGCTCAGTATCCAAAGGCACTTTGGCCACGTCGTCAGACAGCTGCGGTGCCTCCACTGCAGGGAAATCTTCCTCGGTGGGCTGCGCGTCCCCAGGTTTCTCCTGTGCGTGTTCTGTCTCCGCCCCAGCCTCACCGGCTCCGGGAGCTGCCGCCACAGGAGACCGGGGCCGCTCTTCAGAGGTAGCCGCGGCCTCCGGCGCCGCCTCGGCACCCTTCTGCTCCACATCAGCGGCTGTCTGCTCTACGCGGCCCGTCTCCTTCCCCGCTGCTGCCGGGGGCTCCGCCACCTCACCCATCGACACATCCTCCTCCGGCAGCGGCGGCGCAGACGGCGGTTTCTTCTTCTTCTTGGCCGCCTTCTCGCCTTCCCGCTTCCTCGCCTTCTCCGCCTTCCGCGCCGCCTTCTCCTCGCCCTCATCGAGCGCCCGCTTGGCCGCCTTGTCGGCAACGGCGGGCTCGGCGGGGCGGGCGGTGCCGGCGAGGACGGCGGGTGAGGATGCCGTCGGCTCCAGCTCCATCGCGCTGCTCAGAGACAGGGAGTCGGAGGCGCCGAACTGCGCCTGGGACGGCTCCTTGTCAGCCGCAGGAGGAACAATCGCCTGTGGACAGATGGGGGATGATAGGAACAATCGCCTGTGGACAGATGGGGGATGATAGGTGTAGGTCACAGTCCATTCAAGCGTCGAGAAAAAGGTCAAGAAATGCATACACCACAACAGAAAATGAATGCCTTGAATGAATGAACGAATGAAATACATGAATGAAAATTAATTAATGAATTCAGCGATCAATTGCACTACAGTTGCACAGCCTGGCATTTGGCCAAGACATTAACACAATCCAATTAATGAGCCGGAACAAACATCAGCCGTCTTGAATTAAGCATCAAGTGGACCAATTTAGTATCATACGACGAAGGTGAAACGTCTTCCTTATCACTACCACAGCAAACACCTGCCCGTCCCACAACAACAAACGACATGGCTCTACAAGTCTACATCACCTCAAGAGCCAGTCTGAACCCCACTTCACCCAGTGCCCGCTCCACTTCTGACCCTGCTGCGGCCTCACCTCTGCCGGCTGCGCCATGACGTGCTCCTTATCCGGCTCCTGCGGCGCCAGCGACAGCAGCAGGTCGAGCCGCACGGGGGTCTGGTTGGCCAGCTCCTCGGCGGCCTCCAGACAGTTGACCTCCTCGTCCTGGTTGACCCACCAGTGGCCGCACACGTCCAGCATGGTGGCTCGCTGCTGTGGCGACGGCGTCAGCAGCGCGTGGATCATCTCCGACGCCGCTGGTGGGGAAAGGAAGGTCGGCAGAGGTCAGTGGTGGACGACAGAGGTCAGAGGATGTCAGCAGTGGTCAACAAAGGACGGCAGAGGTCAAAGGAGGTCAGTAGAGGTCAGCGGAAGGCGGCAGAGGTCAACAGAGTTCAGTGGAGGTCAGCACGGCAAGGAAGTCAGCAAATATCATTTTTTTCAGCGGATAATCAGTGAAGGGAAATAAAATAAAAATAGAGATCAGATTACATATGTGATCAGGTGCGCATCAAAAGGCCGGCAAGTGGAGAAAGCTGTAGAAATCACGACATGTTTGCTACACTTAACACATCAGTAATTTGGCGTTACTGGCGCAATAACATCGATATATGGGGTCATATGCGTGACAGAACAGCATGACACTGTGACCAAAAAATGGTCAATACGTCGCGTATCTTTGGATCTGAGCAATTAGAAGGCCCCATACCGGGCCATAGCCTGAACATTCCAATTTGATAAGCTAGGACTTGAAACTCTGGCATGACTACATAGCTGCGAAGCAGCACTGCGCAGCAAACCTACTGCGCCGTTCTCCAAGCGCTCCCAGCTCCCAACTCACTCGACTTTTTCTGTGGCTCGTAGAAGTCCCCTCCCGTGATCTGTTTGACCAGCTTCTTGAAGTTTGACCCGTCGAAGGGCATCGCTCCGTAGACCAGTGTGTAGAGGAGGACCCCGAGTGACCAGCAGTCGACCTCTGGGCCGGTGTAGGGCGTGCCCCGTACGATCTCCGGAGAGGCGTACAGCGGCGAGCCGCAGTAGGTGGACAACAGGCGGCTCTCGTCGAACACGTTGCTCAGGCCGAAATCGGCGATCTGCAACGAATGGAGTGTGGTTTAAGATGTAGGATAGAGACGGGTAGTGTGAGAGCGGAGGGATGGTGTGTAGATAAACTTTAACAGCAATGCAAGTCTCCGGTGGTCATCATGGTCACGGTTGCTCGATCAAATCATCTTGCTTATCTCGACATAGGCTACTAACTTTAAGACGCCAACTTCAAAAGTCATCCAGCGTTCAAGCTATGGTGGTGATTTTGGCTTTAGGGCGCCACAGCTACAATGGCTATACGGCGACCATAGTTCAAGCTATGGATACATAGCGAAGGATTGGGATGAGTTCAAAGAATATTTAAACCGGCACGGTGAAATTGGTCCGATAAGGGACCCCACGCAAGAAAGATAGTTGATTTATGGAAGTCGATATGGATAAATGCAAAACCACTCGATAAGGACGCCCGTGACCGGTCGACCTACACTCGACATTCGCTCCATCTAAGGCTGAACCGCCATAGCCGTATATCGGGCGACAGATCTTTACCTTCGCGTTTCCATATTCGTCCAGCAGAATATTTTCTAGCTTCAAATCACGGTGGCAAATCTTGTGCTGAAAGAGAGTAGAGATATAGATTTATGATCAGCATGTCACACAATGACAGTAATACGAGCATAGTGAACTGAACAATGCGTCTTATGATCGATGGCGACATTGGGCCCGGGTCAGTGACGATCGTAATGTGTCATTTGGCTTGTGTGCTGGTTAAGCGGAAACCCAACCTTGTTATCATCATCATCATTATGAATGCATACAGAGCGTGCTTGGCCCGTACCTTGTGACAGTAATAGCAGGCACTGGCCACCTGGCGGAATATTCTGCGGGCCTCGCCCTCTGATAGAACTTTCTTCTCGCTGAGGTAGTCATACAGTTCGCCGCCGGCTGCGTACTCCATCACCAGAACCATCTTGTCGCGGTTCTCGAATACTGCGGAAACACGCGGTTCTCAAACACAAGGTTCCCCAAACGCTGCGAAAAGGCACGATTCTGCTCATACACTGGGGCAACAAACGGTTCACGAACATTGCTGGGACGCGCCAGCAAAGTCAAACGTCTTCAATCCACATTGCCAGCCACCGCCCAACCCAGCATACTCGATGACACATTAGCATGTGTACAACATGTAGTCAGGCCGAGACACAGGATAGGTATTTGTGGTATCTAGCAAAGGACGTCGAGCGGTACCCACAGGCTGCAGACAGACCACGAGTGATAACTGTTCGGTCGTGCTGCCAGAAACCACTCCCAGGAACCACCATGCCCCAACAGGCATGGCATAGCCGCGCTCGAGAAATGGGTGTCATGCTTGGTTGGAACAGGGCTAAAAACCGATCAACGCCCTCCAACTTAGTTACAGTTATTCAGTTACTCACTGCTACTTTTCCTCCAACACTACATGCCTGTCAAAGGAGTAACTCAGACATAGTGCTTATTGTAAAAGAATACCGGGTCAATCTGACAGGGTTATTGACAAGATAAGAATCGACACTGAGTGTACCTTGAAAGGCTGGTGATTAAGTTGCGAGAGGGTTCATCTGTGGTTAGATGACAATTTTACGAGCTGCGGACGAGGCGCGGCCGGGATCAGAGAAGGATATCAGGCATTGCATCCGGGTAGGACTGACTTGGTCTGGCGTTGACCCCGTGGCGCCAGCAGCCTGTGGCGGCCACTGAGCGCCAGCAGCCTGTGACGGCCACTGAGTCCACCCAGACAAACAACATGGGTTCGTGTGGGTATCCATGTATGTCTGCGACTTGCAACGCTATAGGGACGTCTGCCATCTAAATCATGAACATCATCATTAATTAACTGTACCGAATACCGATAGTATCTGGAGTGCATTTCTTTTTAAGGGTTCTGCGATTACGCGATAACTGTGTATCACAGTACAGTGAACGAAGACAAATCATCTGATCATCCCGATAACACAGCCTGTCTCTAAAACGGCCTTGGCTTCCGCTACAGGAAGAATGACTATGTCTGTTTGAGCGAATGCCAAAGAGTTTTTGGGTTATCGATATCAGCACATGCCGAAGAGTTTTTGAATCATCAATATCTGTCAATCGGCAACTTCTTATAAAGCAACGGATGCAACTCAGCCTCAGCCTGTTGTAAATTGGGAAGATTCCGCCATAAGCCGGCCAAGCATTCAAACAAGGTACCACAATTAACCTGGCCGTGCCGTGCTTACGCCGACGCTTGAACCATATCCAGCTTCCAAGTAGGTACCTATGTATAGTATTTGCTATGAGGTGCAGTGTGAAACATTTGTAAGAACACGATGAGCACCAAAGCATTACCCATCAATAAGGAGCCCTTGATACCCGAATCATAGGCGTAGGAACGTCACGAAAAGTGTGTGTGGGGGGGGGGGGGGGGCAGTGAAACATTTAT
>JARFNZ010139133.1:0-10627 GCA_031763405.1 Balanus nubilus
TGATTTTTATGGTATTTATACAATTTTTTGACAAAAATGAACGTTACCATCGTGCTTGTCATGAAAAAGTAACATTCAATCTTAATCAAAATCATATGGTTGCGTGACATGAAACTTGTCCATTCAACAAAATTGCTCGGTGGCAGCGATAGCAGTAAATGGGACAAAAGCGAACGGGTACCGCCTCGCATCGCCAGCCATTGCGTCCATTTATAAAGCTTGCTTGTTTGCAAAGAAGATTTCAGACATTTGAAGTCCTGGGTAAAGCAAACCTTTAAGAGAATTTACAGGGATGGAGAGTAATAAATCATCCCTTGATAATGTCAGCCGCCTATGTCACGATACAAACAGCTGCAGCAAAGACTTAACTGTATTTTCTGAAAATAACCTGGTCAATATGATAACATCAAAGGCTCCATTTGCTCATGCATCAATGCTATATTTGGGGATTTTGATATAAATTGAAAAGATATGCCACAGCAATATGAGAATTAGAAAATACAAAGTGAAGAAATATGCAGATTTACTTATGTTAACCGTTTGTAGCATTTTCACAACAAAGTCTAGTAGTTGAGACGTCCTAAAGCCATGTCCTTAAGTTCATCGACCTCCTTAAAACTGTTTCCAGCACATGATATGCGTGCAAGCCGCGCGAGTGAACGACTCAACGTTAGCGTCGCATTAACCTTACGTTGATCTTACGCCCTTTGCCTGCAGGGAGAGTGTGACCAGCCGTGGCCGGAGCCGGGGTCCACACAGACCTTCACCACCCTCCAGGTCCAGACGCGCTCTCAGCATGCTTTCGCCACGTTCACTGTCCGACGACTGGGTCTCTCGAGAACCAAGGTACGTTACTCAGGGCAGACGTGAAACCGTTGGGTTCTGGGACATCAACATCAACCGGGATTAATGGAAAACTTTCAGGGGTTTCGAACATTCGATTCGTGGGTAGAGGGAAAGATTTAAATTATTTCTTAATTCGAAATAGCCTGAACTGGCTCTTTGGTAGTCAGGATGTCGTTGCCTTCTGTACACTAAACTCATCCCCCCGCAATGCAATTACAGTAGGAATTAACCCGTTAGTCGTTCGGTCTGTGGTTTAATTCGTTAGTCGTTCGGCTGTTTCATAACTGCCGATGTGGCGGAGAACCTTATATCTTGCCTTCATGTGGCAAGCTCGTTCCTCTAATGACACTTCTCCATCTATCCCAACGTTGGAATGCTTCCGAATCTGCATTTTAACCAGACTTTATTTGTTTGAGATCCCATTCCCGAAATTCAACGGGAGCCCTCCCTGGGTGCGACCGAGCACCACCCGGCCAGTCTGAAAGCGGGAGGGGAGCCGAGGGGAGGGGAGGGGAGGGGTGCGGAAGAGGGCAGGGTGCATCGCCCGGATGAATCAGACAACATCGATTTTGCTCTTGGCCCGGGAGAACCAACCGCCCCGGGCCTCGCCAGACTGGGGGCAGGGGGGTGGGGGAGGGGCGGCCGTTTTCGGGCGTGTGGGCCGAGGCCAATGACGTCAGAGCCGGTCCAGACAACGACCGGATGCCATCAAGCCGTCACAGCGTGTTCGGATGATCTTCATCATAATGTTGCTGATCGCAATCCAGCACATGTGCTACGCTACTTAGATGAGCAAACCATACTGGCCTCGGCCGATCATAGCTACAAAAACGTAGATTACAGTCGCCTGCGTGACCCAGATTTAGTTGGAAACGCACCACTTTTCTTGTTCTTTGTATGATAACAAGAAATATGTCAGCCTTGTTCCGTAGACCATCCTTTTTGTCCGATACAATTCAGTTCATCGATTGCGTGGACAAGATCATCACTCCAGTCTGGCTCAGCTCATACGAGCCCACAACAGACTGTCCCACGCCAGTCCGCCACCTCCCTGGACCCAACAACAGTCCAGTAGGAGAGGCCCTGTGAAGCGCTGCTCATTGCTGGGCCGCCTGGTAATGAGTTTATGATTGTACTCGACGCCGGAGATGTGCTACAGTTCCAGGCCCGGATTGGTGTAATAAATTCCCCGTCATTAATTAAACTGTCAGAATGTGTGCAGGCCGTTTAGGGGAGTTGCGTTCAGGGTATATTCCAGAGGCCTCCGGCAACTTCAAAGGGCTCTCCGCCAAGCCGGCTGCGTTTCCCGCAAGGAGTGATTAGCTGGGTAATGCGGGGTAGTTTCATTGCCTGAACTCTGAGAGCAACCGGAAGGGGACATTATCTGGGTAATGTGAAGTGATTTGACTACCTGAGGTTTGCGAGTACTTGGTCTTGTTGCAGGCCTCGTCGAAGAAGAAGCGGCCGAAGGAGGAGCACGTGAAGCTGTTCCAGTACAACTGCTGGCCGGAGTACGGCCACAGTGAGAACCCGCTGTCGCTGCTGGAGTTCGCCCACCAGACACAGCAGGCGACCGACGAGCTGAACGGACCCGTCATGGTGCTGGCAGGGTAATGATCCCGTCCCGCTGGGGTAATGATACCGTCCCGCTGGGGTAATGATCCTGTTCTGCTGGGGTAACGATCCCGTGCTGTTGGGGTAATGATCCCGTCCTGCTGGGGTAATGATCCCGTCCCGCTGGGGTAATGATCCCGTCCCGCCGGGGTAACGATCCCGTTCCGCTGGGGTAATGATCCCATCCCGCTGGGGTAATGATCCCGTCCCTCTGTGGTAATGATCCTGTTCTGCTAGGGTAATGATCCCGTCCCGCTGGCGTTGAACCTGTCCCGCTGGGGTGATGACCCCGTTCCGCCGGGGTGATGATCCCGTTCCGCCGGGGTGATGATCCCGTTCCACTGGGGTGATGACCCCGTTCCGCTGGGGTGATTATCACCGTTCCGCTGTGGTGATGATCCCGTTCCGCTGGGGTGATTATCACCGTTCCGCTGGGGTGATGATCACCGTTCCGCTGAGGTGATGATCACCGTTCCGCTGAGGTGATGATCACCGTTCCGCTGTGGTGATGACCCAGTTCCGCTGGGGTGATGATCCCGTTCCGCTGGGGTGATGATCACCGTTCCGCTGGGGTGATGATCACCGTTCCGCTAGTGCGATGACACCGTTCCGCTGAGGTGATGATCACCGTTCCGCTGGGGTCATGATCACCGTTCTGCTGGGGTGATGATCCCGTCCCGCTGGGGTGATGATCCCGTTCCGCTGGGGTTATGTGCCGAACGGTCTCGTAATGGCGGGGCAATGTGATCAGCAGTCCCGCCATGGCAGGGTTACGCGCCCAACGGTTCCCTCATGATGTGGAAGGGGTAATATTCCTTTCTCGCCGGTCTCACTGCTAGGCCTTTACCAGACGATATGCCAGGCTAGGGCAGGGTTCGGGTTTGTGTGCTACATTTGGCCTGAAACTACGTTAGTATTTTCAGTAGCCTGTTTGTTGTGGATAAGAATGGATATTACCCTTGGGATTTGAGTTCGGAAGTTGCGTTAATGCACGGTACTTACGTCGCGTAGATGTGAGAATTCATAACTTTGCTGTGTTGTAGCGGTTTGAATCTCATGAGTTTTTCTTGGAACCATTCGGAGGCATAGCTATTTCACATTTTAAATGAATTTAAACTAAGACAGATATAATAATTTCGTTAATACGTCAGGAACTCCTCTGTGTCACTACAGCTGTATTTCTGTTGCTTTTCACGCCCACTACCCAGCAGCCTTCTCAACTGCCCAGTGTGTGCCGTTGGAATATGACCAGACCACTGACCAGACAGCGCGTGTGACCCCTGCACTGCCCGCGGCCACAGGTCGAGTCCCAGCAGCGCCGCCGTCTATGTGGTGGTGGTGACACTTCTGGCGCAGCTGAGACACCGACAGGAGCTCTCCGTGCTCTCCTACTGGCGACATGCACTCGGTAGGTAGCCACTGTATAAGTTTGGGGCATGAGTCAGTTAAAATCTAAGATGCATGTGTGCATCTAGATGGCTTAAAGCCATGCTTCCAACGGCACCGCCGAGATGTTCCTAACTCATCGCAATTATATCCATGTCAAATGAGGTTGTCCATATATGTTATCCAGCGAGCCAGATGACGAATCGGGTAGTTTTCGGGCGGCGAGCCTAGCGCCGAAATCGATATTAAATGATGGCGAAATTTAACAATGTCGTTTCTTATCCTATAACTTTCTCAATATTTTATCGGCCAATAAAAGTTCAGTGAATGAAAATTTAAAGAAACATATAAATAACTCGATGTTAGGAATCCTCTTCAAATTTATATTCGCTACGAAACTTCTCTTCGCATTTAATAGAACCATGAATTATGGTCGTTCCAAACAGACGAATTATTTAGAACATTGGCTGGAGTCTGATGCGATTCCACTTATAGCCTTTCCCGCATTAAAGAAAGACAACTTGTCGTCTACTAGTGGTCATAGTGAGACGTAAAATATATCGTAAAACACATCTGGAGACGGAAGCAGAGAGAATATGACTAGGCGAAACCATACAACAGTCCAAGAGTTATGGTGAGCCATGTTTCATCCCATTGGAAGCCATGCTTGTAGACATTGTAGGTATGAACTTGTAAATGTGCAAAGCGGAGACAGAGTGCACCGCATGTCTTCATTAGCTCGGCTCTTATAGCTCTCTTTAGTCACTTTGTCCTCATTGATTAATTGTTCCTATTGATCATAAACCAACTAGGTAAAACATTTAACTTAAACTACTTCTGGTTCTACACAATATAGTTATACATTTCACAGTAAAGTGACTTAAACAGATAGTTAAGTGGAAGAAGAATCGTTCGGTGCGGCAAACGCCGATATCATACATTTCCTTTGGCAATGCAAAACAAAAGCGTTTAACATATCACGGAGCTGGTCGGATACAATCGAACAACTTATATCTAGAGCCTTAGGATGCAATGACTTCGAATGAGTTCCAAAAGTTCCGAATGAGTTTAGATTAGTTCCAAAAGAGCGCGTAAGAGGGAGATCAGATGAGCTGCACACTTCGCTGTGTTTTGTTACAATGGGACGTCTGTTGTTCCACACAGCACTCCAGCGAGCTGATCACGACGTTTGTTACAGACCAGTGTCCGCTGTTTGTGGCGCCGCTGGAGGAGTACAAGTTCGTGCACTCGTGTCTGCTGGAGAGGGTGATGTCGGGAGAGACCTTGGTGCCCCGACATCAGCTGCGCCAGTTTCTGGAGCAGCTGCAGGACGGCTGCCGCGACAGCTACCCCTACCCGGCCGCCGAGAAACAGTATAAGGTAACAACCGGACTTACTTAATGGTAAAAGTATCTCTGATCGCTTTCAGTCTCCGACCGGGGCACTTAGGGCTGTCCTCTGTTCCGTATTTATCATTGGCCAGCTGGTAGTTAAACACTGTGTGGCCTCGCTTTCGCAACCTGTGTCCTGTGATTTGACTCCTGTGACGTGCGGCCTGTGACACGTGACCGTGACCTCGACCTGTCCCTGGCAGCACGCCATCGCTCTGGAGGCCCACCAGTTCGCCGTGGTGTCGGCGGCGAGGCCGTGTAACCAGGCCAAGAACCGCAGTCTGAGTAGTATCCCGATGGAGCCGTCCCGGGTGTGCCTGACGCCGAGACTCAGCCAGGAGGGCTCGGACTACATCAACGCCTCCTGGCTGCCAGGTGAATACCGTACCATAGGTGATAATGAAGGCGCATTGGCACATGTGTTAGGTCTAAAAGGACATGCAAAAATAAACATTTTTTCTGTGAGGATTTTAACGACATGCCTTTTGTCTGCAGAATTTATGATTCAATTGCAACATGTTAAATTCTGGAAACCACGACCAAACAATTTGTTCCACTTCAAATATGGTGACCTTCCCTTCCCACTTGTTAACCATGTGCTGGCTATTGGCGTACCTATATGGCTCGTTGTATATTTTAACTATATATACACATAGGCGTGGGAACAGGGGGAGGATTGGGGCCATGGCCCCTCACTTCTCAATTCATTTAATCTTTCCTTTTGCTTACCGAAGAGGATTCACCATCGCTACACATTCACCAAGACGGGAAGAGTCCAAAACTGTAAATAAATCCCATCCAAGGGCAGTAGGCTTCTCTCAAGACGAGATCGACGTTTCACTGGCCCGTTCGCTTTTTTGTCACGTTCCTGCGTCCATGCCCATACAGGCTTAACTTAAGACGATAACGGTTTCTATTCTGGACAGAGGCGGATCCAGGGGCAAGGCGCCATGCCCCCCCCCCCCCCTCACCGAACTGCCAGACGTATTGCGTCTCGGAGATGGTATTTTAACATTTCGTCTATGGTGTTGCATGGAAATAATTGAACTTTAAAATACCTCGGGCTGCACCCCCGCGGGTAAACAGTTTTGGAGTTTTGGTGCGAGTCATCAAGTATTGGCGGAGACTCACCACGATTGAAGCCCACCCCCCCCCCCCCCCAAAAAAAAACTAGACCCGCCCTTGAGTCTAGTTCTCAGATAATGTATTTTTGCAATCTGCATTATCCTTCCTTTTCTCCCTTGCCCAACAGGCTCCTGCGATCAGACACTGCGTTGGTATGTTGTTCCGCAGTGCCCTTATGCGGTGCGGCACAGCCTATCCCTATACGCGCAGTCGACGCCCTACATTTTAGTATTTTAGAGACATTACTCGTCACGGGCACGCGGACAGGATTCCTTTCAGGAGGAGGACGCGTCAAATTGTATTGTGTGACAATTAGTCAATAAGGGTCTCTTGCTGGCTGGTGGAGGAGGGGGTTGGGGATACTTTAACGTCGATGTTTGCCATGCAACTCCGCCCATAGACGTGATGACAAAATTCAGCCGAATCGGCATTTTATCTACCATGAACTGTTTTGCCCAGGGATTATGGGTCCGTGCCCCCCCCCCCCCCTCAATTGGCCACTTCCTCGATTCGGTATTGCACAGTACTCAATATAATCACAAGGGTACCTGGTTCATGTAAACGTGCCATTCTTCACTTTTGCTGAGATTACATAAAAAGAATGGTGAATGGTAAAAAGGGCAGGTTCTACTGTTTCACAGAACGTCCACCATTCTGTTCACTAAATATTTATGACATTACATCTTCGCTGTCAAGCATGCCACACTCAAAGAGCCATAAATTTATTGGACACTTGGCTTATCGATCAGACTGTGTTGCATCAGACTTCGGAAGAATTCTGGACAATCGTCTGGACATTCCCTTTGGCAGTAGCGTGGGTCACGCGACTGAAGGGCTGACTTCTGGCAGGTTTCCGGCATCAAGAGGAGTTTATTTTGACGCAACACCCGCTGCCCAAGACGGTGCTGGACTTCTGGCAGATGTTGTGGGAGAACCGCGTCACCACCGTGGCCTGCCTGACGTCAGAGGTGGGTCTCTCACGTGTCAGCCGTTCAAACGACTCAGAACAACTTATTTCATTCTGGAATTATGCTAGAAACTGTCAGTGTGGTATACTGGTGCCATCAAAAAGGCAGTTATCGTGGATTGTTTACCAGAAACAGTCACATAATGACACTTCCATTTATGGATAAAATTATTCTGAATTTTGATAAAGAGAAGGGCGCCGTCACCTTCCGAAAGTTTAAAGTTGGGAGAAGGAGGGAATTTAAAACCCATTCTTCCCATGTCATGCAAATGGTCGCTATTTTAAAATCTGAAGAAAAAAATGATGAACGTGTCTCCCGTCCCCAGTCTCCGACGCCAATGATAAAGAATATTCATATAAATACGTATCGAGCAACAGTGCCAAGCAGGAGTGCATGTTAACCCATCAGCCCCATCTATAAGTCAAAGCGAGCTGCAACGGACCGATAAGTTGCCGTGTATCGGTCCGCTCAACTCTCCTCAGATGGATAGCTCCAGTCTGAGGATTGATGTCATGCCACGGCCGTTGGGCTCTGCAAAAACTGCCGACGTCCGGTTTTGCAGCCCTTTCGCGCTGCTGATCAATACTCGGTGATGGATTCAGCTGTGGATATTCCCCGTCGGTCTCCGTTGATGGTAGATCGGCAGGAACGCTCCCCGCCCCGCTGAATCCAACAGCGCAGCTGTGGATTGTGATTGTGGATTCCCTTCAGGCTGCTACCAGACCATCATCCAGCAGGCCCGGTGGAACACTAGCCTGCTACCAGACTATCATCTAGCAGGCCCGGTGGAATACTAACCTGCTACCAGACCATTATCTAGCAGGCCCGGTGGAACACTAGCCGTTCCGTTGCAGAGGACGGTGCAGTTGTGGACACCAGGCGGTTACGGTCCAACAGAACATGACACCAACTCCACCCCCATGTCATTCTACAATGGGACGGTTATATCGTGTTGACATCAAGACTATTGTGGTGCTATATTGTGTTGGCATTTGCCCCGTGTCTAGTGTGTTAGGAATTAATGGCTGTTGCGGGTATATTTTGTTAACATGTGTATTGTGTATCGTCTTTGTTCTCTCAGGATTGTGGCAGCTTCTGGCCACGGGACGAAGAGGAGCTTCTCGAGTGTGATGGCTTCCTGGTCAGGTTTCTGTCGCAGGCCGCCGGCTGCAGCACTTCATACAAGACCTCGTGGGTGGTGCGAACACTGCTCGTCGAGTCAACAGAGGTAACATTTATCAGCGCACCACAACGGGTGTTGCTATAGCCGCCATGGTCGTCGCCAAATAATTTCGTTTTGAAAGGGAACGCGCAAACTGATGGATCAACGGTTCAATGAAACATGATGGATATATTGAAAGTGAAATTGAAGTTGAAAAACAAGTGTAGTTGCAATGCACGATATTTTCATTTGGTAGATTCCATTGGTGCTCTTGTATGTTAGATTGACAAACATTTTCTTTCTTTTACATATTTTTTGTACACGGAAAAGTGACCTTATCAAGAACCCTTTCTGGACCGAATAATAATAATGATTAGGTTCAGTTTAAATCCATGAATCTTTCAAAGCCAATCGTATATTCCATTACCCTAAAATTACTTTTAAAAATATGATATGTTACGAGCTAACAAGAGGAGTGCCGGTGCTCCACGGACGGCTTAAGTTTGTTTTCACTCATCCGCATATTGTGTGTAGTGTTCGAATGCCACCCATGACAGTAAACAGTGTCCTTATTACAAGCAACTTTTCCGACCTTTCAACACAGATGGCATAGAATGCTTTATGCCGCTTCACACAATTTTTATTTCTTAAGTTCCGCTTCACTGTCGAGCTGAATGCTTTGTTTTATGTTAAGTATGACGTCCAATGCCAAAGTTCGCCGATCAATGCCAGTGATTCCTACTTCCATCGAGGATGCAGGGCAGAGAGTAACAAATGGGATTGACCAGCCAAAGGCATGACACTTGGCAGTCTACAGTTCGACAGTTGGTCTGATGTTGTATCAGCAAACCCCGCGGTGGAAAGTTAAGCCGCCTTCTGCTACCATTTTATTGGCAGTACCGAGAGTGGACGCACCATATTGGTCAAAACACTTGGCCGATCCACGTCAAAACTGTCGCGTTAACTGTTATGACATGCGAAACGGATAATCTATTTAGCTAATTTGTGTGGCGTCCTATGTTTATTTGTCTGTGCTGCGATGGGATGACCTAATTTCATCAAAACGCAACGATGTCTGCTTTTTTTGTCTGTGCAGTGCGTCCTTTGTCCATTTGAGATATGACCGCGACAGCCCATAGCAGCACACCAACCAGGCAAACAATTGCTTTGTTTTTCTCTACAGCTGTCCGGAGATAATTCAATTTATTACCAGCCATGCATTACTGCCTGACGTTCCCATGTACGAAAATTGTCGAGAAGGCTCGACGCTGCCAGCAGTTACGGTCGCTGACTCGCCTTTTTCGGCTGCTCATGCCTAAACGATTTCGCTATTTGAAATTTCGCTCGCCATGAACACTGCTTTAGCCAGACGTGGTTTAGATGGCGATGCTGCTGCAATTCAGATGTCGACATTGCATTACAGCATCACTTGTATGATGAAATATTCATTATGGTTTTCGGGGCGGCAATGATATTGATGTTGCATCCATACCGAGACTTAGCTTATGAAATGTCGTCTTTCTTACAGGGGGGCGTGGATCTGTTCATTCGTTTGGTCCATTTGCCGATGTGACACGAAGGCAGTGCTGTCGTTACAGAGTGATGTCGTTACAGGGTTATATGGACCCGAGGAGAGTGATATCGTGACAGGCTGATGCGGACCTGAGAGTAGCGATGTCATTACAGAGTGATGTCTTTATGTGGCGATGTGGATGTAAGGGTAGTGATGTCGTCACAGGGGATGTGGACCTGAGTTTAGTGATGTCGTTTCAGGGCGATGTGGACCTGATGGTAGTGATGTCGTCACAGGTGATGTGGACCTGATGGTAGTGATGTCGTCACAGGTGATGTGGACCTGATGGTAGTGATGTCGTTACAGAGCGATGTGGACCTGATGGTAGTGATGTCGTCACAGGTGACGTGGACCTGAGTTTAGTGATGTCGTTACAGGGCGATGTGGACCTGCTAGTTCGCCTCGTCCATCTGCCGTTGTGGCCTGAGGAGAGTTCCACCGACTCAGTAATGGAGGGCGTGCAGGCGGTGACGGAGATCCACGGCGACCGGCTCTAACCGCTGGTCGTCATCGACAGGTATATCCCCCGCCCCCCCCCCCCCGCCCCCCCCCCCCCCCCCAA
>JARFNZ010139155.1:0-10626 GCA_031763405.1 Balanus nubilus
ATCTAGAGAAATATCAGAAAAAAACGCTAATACAGGATTCAAATCAAGTAGTTGTTTATGCTATGTAAACAGGACTAATGATTCCCATTCCAACTTCCAAAGCAATATATTTCCTTTTGATTGAGCAATGACTCAATAAGTGTGAAAAAGTTATGACTTTTTAATCGCGTTTTTGACACTTTTGATGGGCGTACACGAAAATAAATGAGACCATTGTATTGCTGAGTCGAAACTAATATTTTCCCTATATTTTTTATTTAAAAATGTCAATTTGAAGATTTAGCATTTTTTTTACCTGAGCTTGACCTGACTTTGACTTTGCCTTATCGGATGGTAAGGGTTTAATGGTTAGCGCGGGATTTGACCTCACAAATCCGTCCATTCAAAATATTCTGTCTAAATTTAACAAAAAGGCGTGGGCGTTTTCAGACCATCCATGGGAAAAGTGTAAAAATTGGAAGCTTCGTAGAACAAAATAAAAACTATATGGAGCCATGGCCGGATTCAAACATTTCTCAATAGCGGAAGACATTCGATAGAGTATTCTGGTGCGAGCACCAATGCTCATTATTTAATCAAGTGTATTTATTTCTATTGTATCTCCTGCTTTTCGCTTCAATCTGTGAAAATTAACCCACGCCTCGGTCGGGGGAGGGGGATCTCTCCCTCTCTCCGTTTATTTTTTGGCAATGGGATATACGCTTATTTTCCAGTGGAACAAAATGTCCAGTGTCCACTATGGGAGTTTGTACCATTATATAGGAACCCGTGATATGAAGATGCTTTGTGTTATAAGTGAGTTAGGGGAGCATTATCTTGAATTGCTTCATCTTGAGTTTTACGAAACCATTTTTGTATCGAAACTACAATTCACTCCTCACGGAAAACGCCTAGGGTCCCGTTAATCCACGTCGCGCCGTCCAGAGGGATAACATTTACACAGTTTAGACTCCTTCCCTGTAGGTGTTTTCCCTGTAGGGCAGAATCTGCCACCCTCCCGGATTTTCTCAATAATTTAAAACATCTTTCAGGCGTCGTTATATCTACGTCAAACTTTCAGTACTTTATCACACATCAACTTCACATCTTTTGTAAAAATCAACGAAATCGATTATAAAGTTATTGTGAAAATGACGTTTTAGTGACGTCATGTCACGCCATGTTTGGTAACAAAATTAACGAATGTTTGAACGGTCGTAAAACATCGCGTTTTTAAGCACATTGCAATAAGAAAACTCTAAAAGACAGCAATTGCATTTTCTACAAAATGGCTATCTCATATTTTCCCAATTTTGAGCTTTTGACTCCCAAAAAATAATAAATAACTTTTTGGGAAAATTGGCATGACATCAAAAATTCAAAATTTTCAAGAAACCAGAATATGTGTGAGAAGATATTTGTAGGCTATCAGCATGCCAACTTTCAAAGCAATATCGTTATATTGACTCCCAGATGACTCCAATAAGTATACCTACCATTAGATGACGTCATGTTTTATTGCGTTTTTGGCATTTCTTAAAGTTGCACGCAATTTTATTTTACACCATTGGACTCCCGATACAAAACACTATCAGATACAAGTGCTAATTACTATAAAAGGTAAATTTCAATATTTGGCCTTTTGACCTTGTTTACCTGACCTTGAAGTCAAAAGTGAAATAATCGTTACCATTCAATTTCACGTCTGAAATCATCCATATAACATGCGTCACACGATTTCCATATGACTTCCATATGGAGACCTTTCGTGCCCTCAGCTCGACCTTGACTTGTGCTTAATATGAGAGTTATACTCCAGCAGTACCTTCCACTCCTGAATGGAAGTGTGTTGGTAGAGTTTGGTCGCGCTGATCTTGATAGTCTTGTCTCTACAGCCAGTAATCCGAAAACACATGGTTTTGACCTTTGACCTGACCTTGACCTTTGACCTTGACCTTTGTAAGAAAATGTTAAGTACGCTTTACAATTTTCTCAAGGAGAGTTTCGATCGCCGCCTCGCGCGTCTCGCTACGGCTATTGGTTCGGGAGTTTGACCCAGGGGGGGGGGGGGAGCAGAATCTTCCCCCTCCAGCCAGGCGTGTTCGGCTGAATACCCCAGCAGGGCGCTAGTTAAAACTGCAGAAATCTTCTTCGACCATATGGTGACAATCGTGCCCTGGCATGACCTACCGTGACCTATCGTTATCTGTCGTGACCTTCGTGACGTGCCACGAACTTCCGTGACCTCCTGTGACCTCCTGTGACCTGCCACACCTGCTGTTTCAGCGGCAGCACATATGAGGGCCACTGGCAGAACGGCCGGCGGCACGGTCTCGGCGTGGAGACCCGTGGTCGCTGGCTGTACCGCGGAGAGTGGACCCAGGGCTTCAAAGGCCGCTACGGCGTCCGCCAATCGACCACCTCGTCCGCCAAGTACGAGGGCACCTGGGCCAACGGCCTGCAGGATGGCTACGGCTCCGAGACGTACGCCGACTCAGGTGAGCCAGCGACTAGAAACAGTGTAGCAGTGTAGCAGGGTAGCACGGCAGCAGGGTAGCTGGGTAGCACAAGCAGGCCTGGAGGGAACTCGGCTGGGCAGTTGGTAGTAGGTAGAGGCGTGCAGCGGTGCTTCAATGGAACAGTAACGCATGGTGACTCGGGGTTAAGTGGAAATGACTGGGAATCGAGGGTATGAACACCCCCCCCCCCCCCTCCTAACTCGGCTCCTATGGTATTGAGCGGAAGACGAAAAGGAGCATTCGAAAGTTCGTCTAAAATAAGTTCGAAGCTACTTCAGTCATTTTTTCGCTTAGGTCAAATATTTGGTCACCAAAGGTCATCGAAGGTGACAATTTCCAAAATATTGACTTCAGGGATTTCCGACATTATTTCTGGAACTATGCTACCTAGGAAGCAGCTAACAAATAAGTAGAAATCCCTAGTGAAACATCCTATCGCGAAGGTGTCCTCAGCTTTGACCTCAGGTCAATAATTTAGGCTCCGGAGGTCATCAAAAGTCAAAATGTACGTTTTCTACAAAAAACAGTTTTTCGCGAACAACTTTTTAACGAATGAAGCCACGGAAACGAATTTGACATCATCGTATTTATCTCATCAAGACGCACCGATATACCTACATGGTGACCTCTGGAGGCCAATTTCAAAATTTGACCTCAGGTCAAGGTCACGTGGTGACCCTAGAAGGTCATAAGTAATACTGCATATCAGTCGGTGCGTATTGACGAGACAAACACACTGGTACCTTTCGCACGCTTTTTACTATTTTCTCTTCTCTATCAAAAGTTATTGGCAAAAAACGTAAGTGACCTCGGGTGACCTCAGATGACCTTTACCGGGGTCACTTATCAAAATTAGCACTTGGGTCATCAATAGGTACTGGTCTAAGAAGACATGATCCTGAAAAATTGGACTGATCTGATAGATATCTGAATTGAAAGGATGCGAATTTTTTTCCATAAATTATAATGGTTAAGTATCGACAGATTTCCTTAATTATTTCAAAATCACTCTTTAATCCGGTCATGTAACCGGTGGTGGAGTCCACTAGAGTGTAAACAAAATGTTAAGTGTGTGTAGCAGCACGTGCCATTTACCCCATCATCCTATTTGTGGCATTGTGGTAACATGGCATTGCATCGAATTTGTCTTATATTGGTTTCATTCAACTGCACAAAGGTTCTCACACGTCAAGGAATAATGCTACCCGACATGTTCTGGTGACATTAGACATGTTCGGAAATTGACTTGTTTAACTCCAGAGCTCGTGAGCACGAACGAGAAGCAGGGGTGCCCGGTCATTCCCTTTTGATATATCCCAGTAACTACTGGGCGGATATTTGTGATAGTGAACTTCATCATCATCATCATCAACAAGTTTATTGTTCAAGAACATTAACATGACATCATAACGCAGCGTAGTACTGGCGTAAAAGCTCTAAAGCTTTACTTTGGGCGCCAACTCTAAAGCAATGGTCTTATGCAAAGACTCGACACAACCGCCGCCGCGTCACCGGTCGTCGCCTGCAGCAGCTCACCACCGCACGACCCGCAGGAGGAGCGGGCCCAGCACAGTTGTGTGGCCCAGCGACTTTTTTCCCATTACTATAACGTTAGAGCTTCGCACGACCGCACGACTGGCCAATACTTTTGCCTGGCCCATTGCGAAATACTATCAAACTCTCTACCTTCTTGCGAAATCTAGGAAATTGTCTTGAATTCCCGTCCGAGTTCTGAATGATTCTGACGAGGTTTGTGATTACCCATAATGCATCCTTACAAGATGAAGGTAGCAGAAGGCACTTCCATCCCACAGATAGCGCTGGTATAAATCACGGCGTAGCCAGGTTGCGTATAGCACGCATCGGCTAACTTCAGTGGAGTAAACAACGGCGCGGTGTGGTCGGAATTCGGAACTCGGAAGCTTCGGTGAGTTTTAAGAGAATTCCGTTTTCAAAAAAATGTTTTTTTAGGTTATGATATGTAGGATATGTATGATATGTATTTAGGTTATATATGATATTGAGGCTATTCTCTATCGAATATCACCTGGACTAGTGGGAAGCATGCATAAAATGCTCGTTAGGACCACTTTGCCTGGACCGGACTCGCTCGGGCGCCCCCGGAAACGTTTTTACCAGCCCTGCTGATACGTTGCCTCAATATACAAAATTCGAGTATGCTTGAGGTGCATCTTGTTGAGTGCTTTCGAATGCCGCCTCGCACGTCTCGCAGCGATCATTGGTTCCGGAGATGATCTGAGGGGGGGGGGGACACTTCTTACCTCCCCCCCCCACCAGTCAATGGTGTTCGGCTGAGACTCCAGTCAAGGGCGGGTTAAAACATGAGCAACAGGAAACATTCAGTTGTATTGAGTTGTATTCTAAAAAGATAATGTTGTGAGAAAAAAAATAAGCTGAGAAGCATTGGCAGTTGAGGAATGGTTTTCTTTTCTGTTGTTTGTACCCTATGCCATGTTGCCACAATGAATTGAACCATATGCCACAATGAATAGGTACGCCATGTCCTGATTGGAAATAATTGGACCTGGAAAGTGGAAAGATTGAAATTCGAACATCCAGTATTACCAGTAATACCCTAATTTCATTTTCAAGAGCATAGCATCTCAGTGCCAGTTGAATTAGGGGTATAACAATTTGCCACATTTTTTAAACTCACAACTTAAAAATCCCCAAACACAGACGCAGACGCAGACGCAGACGCAGACCGCTGACCGCCTGGCCCGCCTGGCCCGCCTGGTCCGCCTGACCGCAGACCGCAGACAGGTCAGGTCAGTTTTTTGTGATCAATGACATTTTAGGCATGAAGGAGGCAAATAGTTGCTCTGAGGGGAAAAAGTTGGAGAGTAGGGTTTTCAAGGTGTAAATTAATGTGCGGTTATGAAGGTACATACCTTTGAATTACAAATTTTAGGGAATGATCTCCAAATTCTTCAAAAGTGATCTCTTAAATAATCTGAAGTATTCCTAACAATTTGAAACTAATCGTTCAAAAACTGTGGTTGTGCCACGACTTTAAACTTTTTTGAGGTCGGGTCACATGACCAACGTTCTAGATGACCTAGATTACACATGACCTAGATGACCTGGCGTTCAAAATTTTACATGATGTGCATACTTGCCCGAACACGTGTGCAAAAAAACTGCGCCGGCGCACGATCTAAGTGAGGGGGACGCCCATGCGCCCTCCCCCCCCCCCGTCGCACGGGGCGGGTTTATTGCCGCTGGTAATCATGTGGTGTATGACATTATCATGCCGGCAAATCGCCGGTACTGATGGATTCCAGGGACGTAGCTAAGAGGACAAGGGGAGCGATGGAGACAAAATGGGATCGTGCTGAACCAATAACATTACGCTTATGGTGTTGCATGGAAAAAATAGAGCTTGTAATATTTCTGACTGCATCACCCCCTTTCCCGGAGTTGAATATGTGCCGTGGTCCTTCCCTGAGCAAGATCGTGAGGTTCCTGGTGGATTCAGATTTATAATGGACTGGCTATGCCTACATTTGCCCGTAAATAGACATGTAATGTTACAAGACCTGCGCTAAATGTCGATATTATTTAAATATTCTGTCGGTGCCGGTAATTTTTTTAGGGAACGTTGCATCTCTTATCGCAGCTGATCGCTTCATCAAATGAGAAACACATGCGACTCATTTCGCAGCATTTGCGCAGCATATGCCCACAGCGCGCAAAGAAGTAGTTCGAACCATCAACGATTTTCTTTTAATTTAGAGAAATATCAGAAATAAACGCTAATACAGTATTTTTCAAGAAGTGTATTATGCTATGTAAACAGACTACTGCTGTTAGAACTGAGAAGCGCAGAATAGCGGCTCGCGCAGTTGGGAAGCACGGGTATCGAGAGATGCCCGTGAAGTTGGCGACGTTGCCAGCGACTTTTTCATCGACGAGCATCGATTTCTTCCAAAATGACTTATATGATTACGTGGACCACGGGGAGAACGGATATGTCGTTTATTTTGCTATAGCACGTGACCTTCCAGGTCAAAATCAAGGTTAAAGGACGGGGAACCACAAAAGTGCCCCAAGATATTGTCTGATCTGGAAAATTTTGGCAACAAAATGTAGCCAGGTAAAAGTGTAGCCCGCACATCGAAAACCATATATGTCAAGGTAAAACTTCAAGGTCGAAATCAAGGGCAAACGACGGGGAACCGCAAAAGTGTCCCAAGATATTGTCTGATCTGGAAAATTTTGGCACCCAAAAATAGCCAGTACAAAGTTCTAGCCGCACGTCGAAAACCATATTCATCAAGGTCAAACTTCGAGGTCAAAATCAAGGTCAAAGGACGGGAACCGCAAAACTGCCCCAAGATATTGTCCGATCTGGAAAATTTGACCATGATTTTTACCTTGAAGTTTGACGTTGACGAACATGGTTTTCGAGGTGCGGCTAGAAATTTTTCCTGGCTACATTATGGTGCCAAAATTTTCCAGATCAGACAATATCTTGGGTACTTTTGCGGTTCCCCGTCCTTTGACCTTGATTTTGACCTGGAAGGCCACGTGCTATAGCAAAATAAACGTCATATTCGTGCTCTCCGTGGTCCACTTGATCATTTATGTCATTTTGGAAGACATCGATGCCCGTCGCTGAAAAAGTCGCTAGCGACGTCACTAAGTAGCACACTTTTGATGCACCCCCTTTTTTACCTTAAATTTGACCTTGGAAGTTTGGCCTTGACGAATACGATTTTCAATGTGCGGCTACAACTTTCTACGGGATACCTTTTGTTTCCAAACTTTTCCAGATAGGGCAATATCTTGGGGCACTTTTGCGGTTCCCCGTCGTTTGACCTTTAATTTAACCTTGAAGTTTGACCTTGACAAATATGGTTTTCGATGTGCGGCCTAGAACTTTTACCTGGCTACATTTTGTTGCCGAAATTTTCCTGATCAGACAATACCTTGGGGCACTTTTGCGGGTCACCGTCGTTTGACCTTTAATTTGACCTTGAAGTTGGACCTTGACGAATATGATTTTCAATATGCGGTTACAACTTTTTACGGGCTACATTTTGGTGCCAAAATGTTTTAAATCAGACAATATCTTGGGGCACTTTTGCGGTTCCCCATCCTTTGAACTTGATTTTGACCTGGAAGATCACGTGCTATAACAAAATAAACGTCACATTCGTGCTCCCCGTGGTCCACTTGATCATATATGTCATTTTGGAAGAAATCGATGCTCATCGCTGAAAAAGTCGCTGGCGACGTCGCCAACTTCACGGACATTATCGGCAGTTGCTGTCATCAAGAGATGGCTGCCGTACCGCTGCCACTGAGAAACACTGACTTGGAGCACGAGCAGCATCAATCATACCACTATTTGCAAACACTTATATAAGCTTTTGCAAATAGTGGTGGTGTTTGTAAAGAAGGTAGCGTGCCTGATACCATATAGTATCAGGAACGCTACCTTTTTACGAATCTTAGCCCGCGCCTTGCTTGCGGTTGTTCGAGCTTCCCCTCCGTTTTTTGAGGAAGCGACAGTGCGCCGCCGTTTTTGGCACAACTCATCACTCATTCTTCCCGCACCTTTCCTGAAAATTTTGACTCCAGGTCACCTGAGGTCAGGTCACCAGGTCAGGTCAAGTGACCCCACCTCCAAAAAGTTTGCGGTTGTGCCACGGGCACAGTTTTCGAGGGATAGATATAACAACTTTCAGAATTGAATAAGGGCATCAGTACCTAATAATCGTTTATCGAGTTTTTGGATCCATGACCATGACCTCAGGCCAAGTCAATTTCGTGAGCTGCCCGTTATATGCCGATGGGGAAAATTCAAAATATTAATTTACGCATTACACCAGTTCAGATGATTCAGAATTTTGTCTGAATAGTCCATTATTGATGACCCAAGTGCAAGTTGTGATCAGTGACGCCTGTAAAAGTCATCTGAGGTCACCCGAGGTCACTTCCGATTTTTTTTCGCCAATAACTTTTGATAGAGAAGAGGCATCAAAAGGTGCGGAGGGTACCAATGTGTTCGTCTCGTCAAGGCGCATCGACTGATAAACAACATGCAACATGAGACATAATGGTAGCAATATAAATGTTCTATCACCCGCGCCCCGCTGGGGAGGCAAATTTCCCCTCTCGGATTTTTGCAATAGTTTCAAAACGATTCTAGATATCGACGTGAAACTTTCGGTACCTTATCTGTCATCAATTTAACGTCTTTCTAGAATGTTTTGAAAAAATCAGCCGGGCAAATTTTGAGAAAGTCACGTTTTAGTGACGTCATGTCAGGCATTTTCGGTCCAAAATCGACAAATGTTAGATCGCTCACAAAACATCGAGTTTTGAAAAAAAATGTAATGTTAAACCGGCTAAAGAAACTCAGTGATATTCTCTTAAAAATGGCATTCTCGGATTTTTAATTTTTAATTTTGACCCCCAAAATAAAAACATCAGTTTAAAAAAATGGCTACAAAATCAAAAATGCTAGAGTTGTTAAAAAAACTGGAATACATGTCATAGAATTACGTAGGGACAATTGCTGTACCAAATTTCAAATAAATATCTTTATTTTTGACCTCCAAATGGCTCCAATACGTGTACAATCTGATGACATCACTTCTGTCAATTTTGTCATTTAGCTTTTCTAGACCACTTATATAAAGCACTAATGATACCTTTGATTTCTTGGACAAAACTGGTTCATAATCATGTGCTTTTTATTGCAAATTATGAATTTTAAAGTTTGAACTTTTTTGACCTGACCTTGGCCTGACCTTCAGTTCAAATTAGGTCAAATGGTAAAATGACCGTAACTATCGCTTTTTACGTCTGAAACAACCCATCAAATATGTATCACACGGCTTTTATGTAACTTTTGCACATAGTGACCTTTTGTGACCTGACTTTGACCTTCATCTGTACTTAGTATGACGCTCATACTCTAGCAGTGCCTTTCTCTAATACTTGGAAGTATTTTGGCTGGATTTGGACTCGCTGCTGTTGATAGTCTGGTCTCTGCAGCAGATTAATTGAAAACAGGTGATTTTGACCTTTGACCTGACCTTGACCTGATATTTGACCTTGTTAAGGAAATTTTAAGTGTGTTTTATGGTTGTTTTTACGAGAGCTTTCGTTCGCTGCCTCGCGCGTTCCGCTGCGACCCTTGGTTCGGGAGATACGGGGGGGGGTAAAATTTACCCCCCAGGAGGGCGCGTTCGGCTGGAGACAGCAGCGGGGCGCGGGTTAATAGGTAATAATTTATCCGCGAAAAAAAGTTTACCGAGAATACAGACATTTTCACCTTTGACAACCTCTAGAGACTCAACAATTCATCTTAGATCAAATGTGACGGGAAAACAGTACTGGAGTGTTTCAAGAGCTTTTTCGTTTGCTTTTGGTTTCTTCCTAGCTATCATAGTTCTCAATACATCAATGGATTTCTGGATCAAACTCTCTAAAAAATGAAAACTGGAAAATTTGACCTTTGATGATCTCTGGTGACCTCAATATTGACCTGAGAAGAAAAATGACCAAAGTAGTTTCGAAATTATTTTTGACGAGCTTTCGAACGTTTTTTTCTATGTCCCATAGGAGCGGAGATCGAGGTGGTAGGGGGTGTTCAAACACAAAAAATGAACCGTTTAAATTCAGCCCATGTTAACACGCATCTGTATTGCTGTGGCCGGTTTCCCGCAAGTGCACACATACCAAGGTTAGCACATACAGAGTAATCTAGTTAGAACTGTGCAAACCAACAACTTGTGCCGTGTTTCCGTCCGGTGGCGGTCCAGACTGCGCGGGTGGGACGCGTGGGCGGTCGGTCACCGCCTGCCGACTACATAAGGAGGGCGGCCGACCAGCCGGGACTCTACTCTGTACTGTCCGCCGCCGCCGCCGCCCCGCCGCGCAGGGAGCACGTCCAGGTGAGGCGAGAGGACGGGAGGGACGAGAGCGCTGCGGTGACTGCGGGGTTTCAGTGGGTGCTCCTGTTTCAGTGGGCGCTCTGGCGGGGTGTTCACTGGGTGCTCTGGCGGGGTGTTCAGTGGGTGCTCTGGCGGGGTGTTCAGTGGGTGCTCTGGCGGGGTGTTCAGTGGGTGCTCTGGCGGGGTGTTCAGTGGGT
>JARFNZ010139166.1:0-10624 GCA_031763405.1 Balanus nubilus
GGCAACGCCCCCATTTTTTTTAAGCCAACATGCTGTCCAAAAGTACGAAGCAATTCAGTATTTAAACATTTCTCCAGGTTGAAAATGCAGAACTATTGTCAAGATTCAAGGGCAGTGTGTGTCCAGACCTTTAGGTCCTAGATGGTGCGTCAATAGACTCATAGAATCCAGTAAATTGCTTAATTATTGGAGCGCTTTATCACTCCGATCATGTCAACTCTGAACAAAGTCATTTCTTACACAAGATTTAGTTGTTTAAGTAAAATATTTAGGGATATTCGCGTCATTTTATCATACTTAGATAATAAATTTATACTTAAAAGTAGGTTATAGCCAGTACCACTGATGCAATGCAATTGGGCTTCGGAAGCAGTTACAGCGTGACTGTACGGTCCTGCACGTTCTTTTGGATGTTGTCACACCGTTTCATATTTTTATTTCGGAAAGTTCATAGTTTAATGCGTTACACCTTCTATATGTAGCTCAAGTCTTTAATTGAATGCGTCAGGACATGCAGAGTTTCCAATGTCAATTTTTCACGCTCGGATATGATTTACTAGAATTCTCCATGCTCCATGCTCGTATTGCCCGTATATTGCTATACGGGAAATATTAGACCGATCGGAACGATCTTCTCACCTTTTCATTGCAAGGGGACAGGGTCCAGTACATGCCTTACTTAGTGCAGGTCCTGACAACGCAACTCCGTCCATTTAAACGGTTTGTGCTATTTTTGAGGAAAGTCTGAAAGGGTGCCCTTTTGTGTTTTGTCTAAATGAGTTCACCCTAAATTGACTAAATTGGATCAAAATAGTTGGTTCTAGTGTTCCGAAACATTCGATCGAGTTATTGTGCGAGTTATTGAACATCCGGTCTGGCGTGGTCTTAACTTAACTGTTATGAGTTTTATGCAGTTCGGTCTACTCTTCTAAGTGTTCCAAATCCAATTTTGCCTTTTTTAAGTGGACCATGGATTAAATCCGCCCAAGACCACTTAACGAGCTCATATCCCGTAACTGTGTGTCCAGAACGGGGCAATATTTCCACCATTGAAAAGATGTGGTCATAAACGGCGTCGTTTTGAGCTTGATACGGTTTGGCCCACTCAAGAGGATCAAACTAAAATCGTGGCAGATGAGTTCTGAAACTATTTGACTGATCTGGGAGAATGCTAGGCCGTTACGCCATTCGACCCATGGTGTTGTTGGAAACGGTGCCTTTAAGTTTTAGGTATTCAGTTTGGTATACAGTTTCTAAGTGCACCAAAGTGGACCAAACATGATAGACGATAACAATGATAACAAGGATGATAACAAAAATGATGATATCAAACATGATAACAATGATTTGTCCTCATTCCTCAACTAAACAGCGTGGATTTCACAAATACGTGGTTCAGATGCTTTACAGACTTCACGTAACTCATTTTACGCAATTTCCTGATTGAACGCAGATTCCCGACATGATCTCTGGCAGCAGTTGCCTGTTAGTGACTCTTGCGGAGGGAGATTTATGGTGATGCTCCATTGTATCTACTGAAACCTTATAGGACGGTGACTAATATAATTTGAGCTCGTATTTTATTTGACCTTGGACAACCCGTGACCTCTCGTGCAATACAAGTTTGTTAAACTGTACACATTGTTCAGAACTATTTGAATGCCGTGTTTCATGTGTTTTATATATGTATTTGTAAAACAAATGTGTTTCCAAACCATATGCGTTTCAAATGGCCCAATAAACTCGGGGATCCGACATCCCAAGCAGTAAAAAATAGCTGCCGGTATGTCGGTCACGTCGGTCGCGTTATTGAATATGGGCATTGCATGGAAAACAACCATTTTAAGATATATTCGACCGCACCCCCCCCCCCATACACACACCAGCTAAGTGATTTGTCACAACGAAATGTGCCCTCCGAGATAAGAGTCCTTACTTTGCCTCCCCAACTTAAAATGAGTTCCAGCGTCCATGGGCTTATTCTAAGAAAGATTGTAAGATCATAAAACGAATTTTAGAACTTTTGTAATACCGGCTCCTTAAAATTTGTGATATTCACACTTGCGACATAAATCTTAAGTTTATGCAATAGGCCTCCGCACACGAAAAATCTCCGGGGGCCAAATCGCACCCCCCCCCCCCCCCCACCCCCGGCACTTGTAGGACTAAGGTAGGTCCAGGATTCAATAGACATGGGACTATGATTCTAGGAATGTCTTAGGAATGATGATGAATGACTATGATTCTAGGAATGATTTGTCTTTGAGATCAACGAGAAATGAACATGAACCTCTCGATGGCTTTCCTCGATGTCTCATTACGGCTAGAGGTATCGGCGAATCGGAGAGTTAGACTGCACCGCAATGCCTCTCGATCGGTAGACTGTACCATAATACACTCTCGCCTCAGGAAGTCGTAGTAAAATTTAAAGGTAGTGTGTCTACTGTTTTGTATTGTCCAAACATTTTTTCTTCGATGTGGGGCAACTGTTATCACGTTTTAATGCGATACAGTTGAAATAATGGTGTCCGATAATTTACTTTTTGTTAAGTTGATTCGGTTTGTTTTGGTATAAATATCGAAGAAAGCGGATCTCGCTATGGTGAAAGGAAACAAACGAAAGAGGAAGGAATGTATCACGGTGCACGTGAGACAATCGGCAGTAAAAACACTTCGTTGTCGTCATTACTACGCTGTTGCTTTGTAGCCTTGTCATTACGGCGGGGATTTGCTTAGAAATGACCTTAGACTCGATATATTTTCATTCCATCGTGACGTCTGGATTGAAAAACGACACAGTGAAATGATCGTGAAGACAAAAGAACGAAAATTGTACACAAACGGTCGAAACATAAATGTTTAGGGTGTTCTACTTGAATACTACTGTCAGCACTCATGAGCTGTTTCGTCAAACAGCGATTGGTTGATGCTATCGATACGCTGGTAAGTTTGTATCGAATTCTAGTGGTTGAAGGGGGCTGGGGTAAACCCGCTAGCTTTGGTATTTCACGCTGATGATGGAGTTATTGGAATTCCTCAGCAACTAGGACTATACTGGAGAAATGCGGGCATGGCTGAATTCTGAAAAAGTGCTCTACAATGCCGTGTCAATAACTCCACATGGCCGATGTCAGCAGACACACTACCTTTAACCGGCTGCGATCGCTATGTAGACTTGTAAGTACCTACATACCTACAACTATGCCTACCGCTTTCCATTTGATGAATATCGCAGGCTTACTTTGAGACTAGAAATGTTAAGGCTATCAAGAAGAGCTTTATTTAGCTCTTTTCGCCTTTTATGTTTGAAACTTTTCTTTGTTCTACGCTTTTGAGTCCAGTGAGCTGTGCAATTTATAAAAGACATAACTAAGTCCACGGAACCTCTGCAAGCGTTTCCATGCACGGCTAACAAAAAAACTTAGTCTCCAAGTCTAGGCTCACGAGTCAACGCGACAACTTCTTTGAATCCATGGACCTTTGCTGTTAGAGGCCTGTCAGTCAGCTGCAGCCTGTCGTCAGAGCTATAGTACGAAGCTTTTCACAATATCAGGCGCGGATCTATGTTGGGCGGGATTTTCAGTCCGTCAAGGCGTGTACCCGGTGCCTATAATGACTGCACGCCTCACAACAATGACTACACTCGGTCACGACAAACTCACAATGACTTCCGCCTGTGCGGCGCCCGCGGACGGCGGCTTAGATCAGCACTCATTTCGCAATCCAAAAGGGCCTTAGAGCCAAGACTTCCCCATGTGGGTCCCCCAGTTGGATCTGCCCATGTGGCCGCAATCCAGCGGCCCTTGGAGCCAAGACTTCCCCATGAGGGTTCCTCGGCTGAATGTGCCCAGCATTGTGCGGCTGTTGCGGTCTATGTTTCCGCTTCAGAGGAACTCCGGTCCGGCTGTCCGGTGTCCTGATGCCTGGAAGTCAGCCCCGACCGGTCCGTAGCCGACCTGCATCCTCACCGAACCATCACTGATGCCACCAGGAAAACGGCACTCGAAAGACAGCTCAGCCATCTCCAGGAAGACGTAACGGCGCGCCAATGAACCGATATCGACGGCACGTCAGGCCAGGTGACCTCGTCAGAACAGCGTACACCTGTGTACTGTGTGCCTCACGCAACATCCTACCGCACCCCGCGATATCTATCTCTACCCCATGACCCACCGTCTAGACACTGGCGGCCCAATTATCCCTGCCCTGATCTCACTCGCGGGCGAATTAGCCTCACTTGATCCGACACCAGGATAATCCGCTGAACATCCTCGTGACATGACGTAAAACCCCGGACGTGAAGCCCTGTGCTGGGGCGGACGGAGGGAGGCCCGGGTGGCAGCACCAGGCGGCAGCGGCGGACCGGCAGCGCGGCGGCCATGGGCTCAGTTCAGTCGCGCAGGATCGGTGGCGCAGGACGGCCAGTGCGGCGGCTGTGCTCCTCCGCCTGCCCCGGTTCCGACACTCTCAGCTGGCTGGAGGTGTGCAGGCCGTGATACTTGCTGAAGTGGTACAGGAGGCCGGACGGCATGGCATCCTGCTCGCTCCCGTGGGTGGCGCTGCTGCTGGTGACTCTAATGTCCACACTGACCGGTGAGTCGGGCAGGTGGACGGGCCGTTTGGTGGATTCAACGGAGACGGCTGTTCCAAATGCACCTCTGTGATTTTCCATTGAAAATTGCTGAAGCCTGCTTTGTAACGAGGTATGTAAATCATTAATTGCTGAAAACTTACATGCAACAAGGCATGGAAAACATTACGAAAATGAAATGGTAATATTTTTAAGCGAGCGCCTAAAAACGCACTAATGCATCAGCTTTCTGCTACACAATTCGTATTTGTTGCGTTGTTAGCTTGTTTCACATGCTCCATTCTGGACTCTAACAAGGGTTTTGAACCCTTTGAGCCGGATGTCCACTTCCGACTTGGATGATCCGCGCTCAGGGACATTAGAGGAAGGAAGCTCAACTGCATTGGGAAGTATTTTAAATGCATTATGTAGTGCCAAGTTTGTCACAATGTTGTGACAAACTACTTAGAGATAGTGTTCACTATCTCTCCAAAGGAATACAAAATACTCCTTTATGATTTGTTTCTTTATGTGCTTAAGATAGGTGTTATTGACATTTGCGACTCCTTCGCAGCTAAGTTAAAGTTGTTAGAGAATTAACAATTGTTTCGAATCATGACAATTTTTAACGAAGACTAGCGCTCGTTGAAATTTTGTATATGTATCTATCTCTATGCTTCCTATTCCCAAATTTGTAAAGCAAAGGAGATTATAAACTGCCACAAAGGAACACTTATCCAGGATAACATGGGTGCGCCTGTATTAATGCAGTTAAATCCCTCTGTATCTCCCCGACAGCCGATCCCATCCTGTGCCCCGCCCCGTTTGCTCGGTACCGTGGTCGCCGCCGCCGGCCACCAGGCCTGTGATGAGGGTCACCAAGCCACACCGGCCATGACAATGGTGGTCCTGAGTGGGCTTCAGAGGAACCCTTTTGACGTTCATGGACGTTGCACATTCGGCGTTCCATTTATCTAGCTTTACTTTTCCATTTCTCATTCTATGTTTACACAACGCTCCCAGCGACCAGCGAACGGAAGCAGCCGCTTATCTTGATAACCGAACAGAACCAAAGCAAATCATACGGGATATGCTATCATGCGGGAGATGCTGCTCTTTCTAATCAAGATGAGAATGTACTGTAATATAACAATATGTCACTTCCAGAAAAGTTTAGACGGATGTAAGCCGGAGATAATCCTGGTATTACAATACAGAACTCTAGTTATGATGAGGGCGTGCTTATAGCTCCTTAGTTTTTGACGTCTTCGATTAGAACGCGCCTGGTCATAAGCCGATCTTAACAGAAGTGAGCTCGTTCACCAGGGGGATCATTTCGCCATCAGACGGTGTTGACCAGCTTTGTGGCATCTCTGGACATGACGTTTGACCAGCAGAGAGCATTGCTGCAGCACCACCGACCCTCGACCGCCGCCTGCGCCAACCGTAATATGGCGTGACCTCGAAACAATACATTACAAAAGCATTTCTCCGCCATTAGCGGTTACTTGGAAATTAAATATAAAACGGTGTTCCTATAGATGCTATGTCGCCAGATATTAGTAAGCTCAGTGATAACAAAGACACAGCGAAGCAAAGGCATGGCTAAATGTACCTATTATAAAATGTTTTGATGATAATGAACGAAACTGTGATGTTATATAAATTGAAGTTACACATCCCATGCTTCTGACTGTCACACTTTGTTTGTGACACATCCAACACTAAAATTTAATTTGGAACAAAGCTATTCCTATTCTCAGAATAATATATACACATCCTTCTCATCTGCATATTTCCTCAGTTTATTTTATATATGAACAGTGAACAATACGTAATAACAAAATCGCACCAATCCAAAAGCAGGTCGCAAATACTGTCTTTCCTGTATGCATGCAAACACTGACGCAACGCAATGTTTAAATACCATGCTTATAACGCACTACTTTGCTCCCACCTTGCAAAGGTATTACAGCGGACGTGAAGGAACCCAAGCCGGACCTCAGTTAAGCATACGTATCTGGCCCAAAAGCCTTATTAAAATGCCTTTGAAACAGCCGCTTATGCGCCGCCTGAACCGTCCAGCTGCCGGCGAGCTGGCAGCTGGTGGTCAGGACTCTGCTCCGAAACGGCTGGTCACAGGCAGCTGCCTGACTCAGCTCCGAAACGGCTGCTCACAGGCAGCTGCCTGACTCTGCTCCGAAACGGCTGGTCACAGGCAGCTGCCTGACTGCGCATGTGACTGCGTGAGGCCCGCTGGAGAGGAGACCAGCTGCCTGACCACAGGGATCCCGGCTACCGGACGCCGAACGTCAACGGCCACAGGTGGCATTCCCGGGAATTCACAGCCTACACCGCATCCTTGACGTCGGTTTATGAACTCCATGATTAACCCAGAAAAGTAATCAAGTTATTTCAACAGCTAAAAGTGACGTTTTGACTGTCAGGTGTCCATCTGTCCATTCATTCATCCATGCGTTCGTCCGTCCGTCCGTCCGTCCGTCCGTCCGTCCGTCCGTCCGTCCGTCCGTCCGTCCGTCCGTCGTCCTTCCGTCCGTCAGATGACGCATTTTACCGTCCGTCCGTCTCAAGACATGTACTACTGAAATTACAACATAAGTCTCTTTCCAAAGAAGTTTCGATGAGATTCCGCGGGTTTTTAGAAAACTCTATTGAGAACATGTTTGTGTTCATGCATACATAAGAAAACCGACAGCAAATAGCATATCTTTTGTAGTTTTCATTTGTCATTATCATTTGGGTTTCGGAAACCGTGAAATGACGACACATCAATTACGGCATAGTGGCAATGGCAAACTTCATAATGTCGGGCAATGTCCGAAGACCAGGCAGAGGTCTCATTGTTTTTTTCAGTGCGCATTCAGTCCGTATCAGTCGCGTGATTCATTCCGTCCGTCAGTCCGTCCGTCCGTCAGGCAGGACATTCTGTCTGTCCGTCTGTCCGTTAGATGACTCATTCCATTTGTTCGTCTGTGTGTCTGGTGACACATTCCTTCCGTCCGTGACACATTGTGCTCGCATTGTGACACATTGTCCGTATATACCGCGGTCCTAGACGATGAGGGCAACAGCGATGACCTCGAGCCGGCTCAGCAAAACAATGCCACTGTCACCCGTGCTCTCAAATCTCTGCCATCTAACCGCCTTCAACTTCACGCACGGCTTTCTTATTGATGTCCTCACTCCTCATAGCCGATGTTTTGAAAAAAAATGCCTGGATGAGGAATCAGCGAGATCTCGCTTGAAAGACGGCTATCAAATTCGGAATCGTTGGTTGTAAAGCGCCTTGTCTTGTCTGTATGTAATAAGTACAACAGTGAGCATGGATCAGTGGAAGCCACCGGAATATTGCAAAATATTGACATGCATTATGCAGATTCGCGCTGATTTAGGCAACTCAACGACTACAACTCATGCTCAGTGCTCGCTGAGCACCTAAAAAAGTGTGACGATTGGTGGCTGTGTTGAGAACATCCTTCAATTGAAAGAGAAGACTTCGAAGGACCTGGCCAAGGATATCCGGTCTCTGGCGGAATAAATGTGGGCGGGGAGGGGGGGGGGGGGGGGGGTCTGGACACAATGAGGCAAAAACAAATCTGGCTCTGAACGAGGACCACGTTTCTCGGAATGCACAGGGATGTTTAGGGGGAAATTTTCCAACAGCCATGAGAGTCGTAAGCTAATCTGCTTGACCAAACCCAACATCTGACCTCTAAGAACTCCCCTATTTCAATCCTATGGCTTATTATGACCTAAGACACTAACCGTGCCACATGCACCACCAAAGTCGAGCTAGCGGACAACATCAAAGCGATATTCGGGCGTCTACCAAAGAACACTGTGAAGTTGCATGCAGTAGGTTCCGGCCGGAAACTCGATGAGGCAGTGGCTGACGGACGCTGAAGAAGGCTACTTTGAGTGAAACCTGTCCTTTAGTGAAATGGAGCTGACCAGCATGTTTGGAATGTTGTAATAGATAGGTATATGCACTTATCGTCAAAATATGCTGTTCTTTGTCCGAAAGACGAAAACTGTTAAATTTATTCCGAACATCGTGTTCCAACATATGTCCGCATGAAACGGTGGGGGAAACCGTGGATTATTCATAAGTTTACTTATTTTTTATTGTATTTGTCTGATAACTTGATTAAGCCCTCCATCAGAAATGACATTTTCTGTACTAAAAATAGGGATCAGCATGTGAGCTTACAATCTTCCAATGGACTTCAAATGGACTGATGGTGATAAGTCAAAGGACTGATGGTGATAAGTCAAAGGACTGATGGTGATAAGTCAAAGAACAGGTAATATAATCTACCAACCTACCTACCTACCTACCTACCTACCTACAAAAGTGATATTTGTGACTTTGCCTGTAAATGTTTAATCGTTTTTCAAATGTAAGTGTAAATGTTTCCGTCGGCTGTGATGTTAAGAACTAATAAAAATTGGCTACGGTGAAATGCAATAGATAGTATTAGGCTGCTCTTCAACAGTATTAGGCTGGGATATCAAGCTCGTTTCGCTTTTGATTTTAATACTCTGGAGAAGAAAACTACTTTTATGATTAATATTATGGTATTGTGTTCCGCAGTGCTTTGATTTTATCTAGCACGTGCCACGTGTCCACCGAATGCATTCCAGCGGTCTTGGAATGTGGACAGCTGTCCTTCAATTTTAGGAACCGCTGGCCGTAGACATTAAGTGGTAGCGCCATTAAAAGTGCGCATTGTGGAGCATGTTAATCTTCTTTGTGTTGTTTGTTAAATGTCAACGCCATTGGAGGCGTGTTTAAATCGAAAGAAAATTTACGCTAACTAGGCATACTTTTAAGCACGACAGGTTTCCGCCAGGCCTTATTCGGATGCCGTTATTGAATTTTATACGACATATGGATTATGAGCTAAAACTAAGGAATAGACGCTTCTTTTCGATTACGGTAGTTTTTTTTCTTTTTAGTGCTCCACCATACCCAATAGTTAGCAACAAGCTGAAGAAGATTCGCCCGGGATGGGCTAACATATAAAAAGGCCGCATAATATTATCATAGCGATAACTTCAAACTTTTTGAATGCGCCATTGAGGTACCAAAACCTTATTAATATAGGAATGGAATTTGAAACTTGGAACCTATGGAGCTTGGACGGTTGGATGACAATTTGCCGCTTCGTAACTTTCGAACATGTTTCTCTTTTCCTTCGTATGCTACTCGGCAATAAACATGCTTTTCTTAGAACGCCTTGCTTCAGTTTTCCTTGTCAGTCACAGCCTGTCTTATCTTATCGCAAATCTACATTTTTAACCATCATAAATGACGTATAAAATGATCATTTGCTGCTTGTTCAGGATAAGCGTGAGAGCTTAATGATATTATGTGTTAAAGCATCACGCCTACTTTTAATGTTGTGCTGTTGCATAAGAAGATTAGGTAAGACTTCGGAAAAAAATGGGTTGACGTTCATTATCGTCACGACTCCTATGCTGTTGTTTTGTGATGCTTCGTTAAGCTGTTGCTGTCTATTTCAACTTCTTACGCAACACAGCACAACTTTTAGCGATCGTTTTCCTAAGCGGATATGTTTTGTCGGTCGGCTGCGCTTTTCGATCCCGAGAACACAGTCCCGGCCTGTCACAGCGACCACTGCTCCAGAAGCGATCAGTCCGGCCTGGCCACTGTTGCCTCGAGATTACACGGGTGGGTTGGCGGCCATTTTTCCTCGCTCAGTTGAAAAGAACACCTGCGTTACGTCAGCCGCAGGCACACCACTTTCCCAAAATGTGACGCATCCGGGCGTGGGCTGCCAACCGTGCAGCAGTCACCGTACCGGGCGGGGATTTTCGGTTACAACCCTCAGAGCACTTGGAGATTTTTAGTTCGGAAACTTGCCTGTTTGTCCTTTGACTTTCGTAAGTGACAAATGGCGGGAGAATTTAACGGTGAAAGAATATTGTTGCCAACGGGTGTTTGCCTGCAGCTCTAGCCAAGGATGAAGGAAATCCTGTTAAACTTTACCCAGAAGCCGGATACCTATA